>FXXK01003979.1:0-15167 GCA_900184695.1 Betula pendula | reverse complement strand
ACAAAGGGAACCGTCTGGCACGACGTGAGGGCCTGTGATGGAAGGTTGAATAGTGAAGGTTGGAAGGCTGGTCAGAGCCAACCAGCACTAAACTAAGAAGACTCTTGCTTAACGCAAGATTTACAGTCATCCCTATATTGACAGTTTCTGTCAGAAGCTTAAGGATTTGATTGGATATCTTTCTCAGTAGCCTAATGGATGGGCTAATGTAGACCGGCAAAGCATCGTATTTGCTGCAATTAGTCTCTTAGTGTCTTAGCCTTGGTTGGAATAAACTGCTAATTGTAATTGGTGTAAGCAAATGTGTCATTGTGGTGTAGCATTATTGGTGTAACTTTTCCATTAAGAAATTTTCGTGTGGAGTGGTAAGGAATATCATATTGGCTGTTTCCAAGTCCTAATGTTTGAAATGCTTTGCATTTCCTAAGTTTCGTTTGTGTTACATACCTAAATTACGTGTACTTGTTCCCTCAATGTCACAAAGGAATATCACAATATTTGCTGTTGATGGAAGACTTAGGTGAGAATGTTTTCCTCTTTATATATAGTTTGCTTTTCTATTTCCACTCTAATAGGGACACCACGTTTTCAAATATTGACCCTTTTGTCCTTCTTTTCCGTTCCAATGGTATCAACAAGGAAATAGGGAGAGACGTAGAGAAGAAGAGTCTTGTTGCTTTTTATCTTCACTCTTTCTTTCAATTAGGAAAAAGTTTTGTTACTTGTTAAAGGAATAAACTTCTTTCTGAATAAAAAAAAAAAAAAATTAGCAAAATAAAAATGTGTCTCCCTGATTTTTGGCCAGAAAAGAGAAGGTTATGGAGGAAAAGTGACAGCCCCTAAAAGAAAAGAACTGGGGAGCGCCTGGGACGAGAATACGCTAGAAAATTCAGGGACTGACATTCGTTTATTGTCGGCATTAATTTGAGAGGCGTCCGTGAATGCGGTGGGAGGGTTTGCTTGGTAACCCTTTACAACCTTATAACATATTGTCGAAATTTGTGGCCCAGTCTTTCATCAGGCAGAAGTATAGCGGAAGTTCAGTCAAGCAGGCAGGTTTAAAAATGCTTATTCCAATAATGCCCTTATTCCAAGCTTTGTTTTTTTTTCTTTGTGCTTCTTTAAGGGGTATCTTCGGAAAATAAAATATATTAAAGATCAAAATTATTAAGTCTGATCTGACAGAAGGTTGACAGTCACGAATTTATCAGGGCTTGGATTTCAAAGTAATGGATTTTTTAAAAGCATAAAGAGTTAACAACACGCACTTGTGTCATTAATTTATTTTTTTTTTTTTTTTTTTTTTATTTTTTTTTTTTTTTTTTTTTTTTTTTTTTTTTTTTAAATTTTTTTTTTTTTTTTTTTTTTTTTTTTTTTTTTTTTTTATTTTTTTTTTTTTTTTTTTTTTTTTTTTTTTTAGAATTAATTAGTGCATTGTTGGGCTCAATAATGCAGCTCATAATTGAGGTCTAACAGGAATGAATTTCTTTTCCAAAAGATAAAGTAGTTTGAAATATTTTAATTTTAATTTGTTAAATGCGTTTTTTTTTTGTTTTTTTTGGGCTAACAAAGTAAAAAAGTAACCCTAACATGCATACGTTCTGCCAAACAAAGATATTCTACTACAAGGCACCATATTTGTGAAGCAACTTTCGCATTCCTACAATATTTCATTACTTTGTTAGCACTTATACGAATTTATTTGCCAGGTTGTTTAATTTATCGGCAACTTTCCATTTTGCATCTTCTTGTTAGCGGTTCTATGATATTTTCAACTTAATTATATAACGAATTATTAAGGCAAAGTAGTTCATTTTCTTTTGAAAATGTGCAAATTATGACATCTAATTGATACAATATATGTGAAGAAGATTTTCAGTATGTTTTCTCCATTAAAAATTAAACAATGGCCACGCAATCCAAGTACGAACCATTGAGCAAAAAATTAAATCCATGAATAAGATATGGTGTGGTGGTTATTTTTGCATTAAAGCATTAAATTCTTCATGAATGTGAGTTTACATCTTTTTTTTTTTTTTCTTTTGTCCACCAAAGTTTTTATATCTACACTCTGAAGCATTGGATTTTTTTTATTTTTTTCCATATAATTGAAAGAATTATCTTTTACCATAATTCGGGGCTTTTAGTTGAGGATTATTCGATTAAACTTTTTTTTTCTTTTTGAGTGAGAATAATGTCAAATTTTATTGATAATAAATCCAGCGCATAAAGCTTTTACATTAGAACATAACAACGCAGATCAAGAGCATAACCATACAATGATATAGAAGATCTACACAGTCATAGACCGACAAAGCATCTAAACAATTTAAAAAATAGTCTTACCTAACAACCACCACATAACCCAAAGATCCTTGGGGTTGAGTGAATCTGCTCCTTATCTACGTTAGGGAATTTTAGACAAACTCTAGATAAAGGAAGCCTGAATCTACTTAAGCAAACTAGATCATACTAAATCGACGACTGAATTAGCTCAAAACACACCCCACGTTATTATATGGCGTGAGAGTTAATTACTCCCACGCCGACAATACACTCATTAATCCACAAAGGGTAGGAGAAAACAAGTCCTTTATTGAACACCTTGAACAAAATACTAAGCTATTATAAAGGTAACAAGTTAAAAGCCTTTTTAATTGTAGAAATGGACTTAGAACGCAAGGACGATACAGATACTTCAAGCTCACTATCTTTCTGCCTGAAGACCTTGTTGGCATGATGTAAAACACCGTAGGACATTCTCCTAACTATGTTTCATTGGCTAATTTCTGTAAGAATAATAGGGAGAATGCTATTATATACATTCTATTGCCGCATCCTATTACCCATTTTCTATATAAGAGATATTCAAATCTGATCATTGAATTATGAGACTACATATAATTGGGTCTCAATAGAATTTAATGGTAAGAAATTTGTATATCTCTTTAATATGGAGTGATCAAAAAAAATGGGTTAAGAGAAATGAAAACATGCATTTTTCTTCTAGAAAATATAGTTAACAAGAAATTTTAATTTTGTAATGTATTGGAAAAATTTTGAAATTTTAACATTGATTGAACAATTGAATTGTAATTAATCAAATCACACATTTAAATATGAAAATTGATTTAATATTGGCCATATCAATTTGTATTATCTTCAACTCGTTATGAAATAGGGACGCCTTGTATTATTTGTTAAATTAATCAAATTGAAAATTAAACAGTACAATGTAAACCTTAACAATTTTCCCATCATGGTTACACAGTAAAGCATAAAAATTGAACAAATAAAATCTATTTCTATCTTCTTTTCTGCTATTGATTTTTAGTTTTTTCATTTAAATATGTTTTCTTTTATGATAATCCAAACAAGGCTACCTTGAATAATTCAGGGTTCGATCCAAAATGGTCCTTGGAAATCTTAATTTTATTTTTTTGTCTTTCTCTTTTTTTGCGGCCCTTTTCCCCACGCTTTTATTCCAATCTCCCTAGACCCCCTTTTCGTTTTTCATCACTGTTTTTTCTTCTATTTCTCTTGGCTTTTTCTTCTTTCTCTAATGTGTTTTTTATTGTGCGCTTCACCTCATGGGCAGTGCGAAGTTATTTCCTTTTTTGAGGATCGTGAAAAAGTAAACTAATAATCGCGTGAGTTTTTGGAAAAAACCATGAGATCATGAGCCAAAGAAAACCACGTGGAACTAAATTACGTTTTGTAAGCGTATAAGTTTCAATCCAAATGTTTTTAAGCTATTGTCAAATCAAATGACGTTGGATTTATCGACTTTTTCGAAGAGTCGACCGCGGTAAAATGTTTTTACGAAAAAATGAACACTATTTTTTGAACTCAGCCAAAAATGTTTAGCAATTATTTTTTTTTTTTTTTTTATTCTTTTAAATATTTATTTCATTAATTTAAATTAATAGTTCTTGCCAACGATATAGACTTATATAAATTTTTATAATTTTTAATAATAATATATATTAATAAAAATTTTAGAAATAAAACATCCCTAAAACAAATTGTTTCATTTGGCTACTTTTCTTTTATTTTGCCTGGACGAGAAAAAAGGGCAAGGTTGGAACAAGAAAAAACTTTGAAAACAATAGCAAAAAAATAGAAATTCGTAAGTTTTCCACAAATGCAAATGAAAGGCCGTTTTTGACCCACAAGTAAAAAGGCATCGCTTGGAATCCTTAAGAAGGTCTTTTTACTTTTGGCCAGACGTTATCCCTTATAAATAGAAATCATCATAAAAATTTTTGAGAAATATTTAGAAATATTTATTAAATTTATTTTTCAATTTTTATATTAATATTATTATTGAATTTTATAATTATTATGTAAATTTATGTATAAGAAATCCATCTATTCTAAATAAATAAATCGATAATAGTTTCAAGCAATAAAAAAATTAAATAAATTATTCGAAACATTTTTCAAAATTTCTTACATCTATTTTGTTTTTTTTTGGTTTGTCCTTTTATTGGTTTTCCATTTAATTTATGTTTTTCCTTTTTTTCCGAATTTTAATGTTTGGAAAAAAACAAGCTTCATCAGCGGCATTCATGAAATAAGAAACTTTTTCCTAAACGGTTGGGGTCGCTTAGAATAAATGTTCAACTCAGGAAAAATTTTCCATTAGCAGGCTTTTTTCTTGTTGCTAAGCGCCTGGATTCGGTTTCACAATCAGTGAAAAATAGTGGTTTTTTCAAAAACTCTTAACACTCGGCAAATGTAACCCCCTGTTTGCTTGGGCCAACCTTTACCCCATTTTCCTTTCTTTATCCTTTTTCCCAACCCAAAGCTTCCAGAAAAGGAATACAATCTCCTTCCTCATCCCCACCAGAAGCACAACGCCAAAGCTAGAAGCCTTTTGAATGCTCTAAAACCCGAATCTCATAACCTTTGGTCCCCGGTCAAGCTCTTTCTCCTGTTTTTGATGGCCTCCCTTTCCGACGCTTGAGAAATCCACTTTCAGAAATGTGCCCATCCCACTTTATACCCCAACACTTTTAAATTGAAACGCCATGGAACCGGAATGAGAAGAAGTCATTATTGGATTCCTTTCTGCCTTTACCCTCACCTGTTAACCAGAACATTGGTCCCCCTTCTTTGATTTTTGGCTTTTATTTGGGGTGCCCAAAAATTTTGGCACGAAGCTAAGGTATAAAGTCAATTTTTAAACTCATGGTTTATCAGTTTAAAAAACAGCCGGCAAGTAAGGTTTACATTTTAGGGGCCACCTGCAAAGGCCAAAACCGCAGTGGTTTTTTTATTTTTTCCCGAAAAGGCTTAAGCTATGGCCAGCCCCGTCTGGGTTTTTCCCAAAATCCTTCCAATCGTGCCTTCCATGCCCCACGGAAGCACGACTTCTTTTGCTGCCAATGTCAAACTCAAAGTTTTGGCAGGCAAAATATTCCTTTTTTTGCCTTTGATCGCCTCATTTGCAAGCTCAAGTTCCATCTGAAATGCGCTAGGATCCTGGGCATGTAGAAGAAAAATGAAAGGGGGCCTTATATTTGAACTATCTTTGTTGAAAGCCAGTTTTTGAGAAAGCCGCGTTTGCTTGTTTTCAGGACCAATTTCTGAAGTAAAAGAGGCCACCAGCCCTTCTGCCCTTTTTTAGAAGAGAAAAATGGGTCTGAAATGGCTTAGCAAGTTTTTCAAAAAGGCCGGGTTCAGTAAATTTTTTACGTGTGCATTGGAAGTGAGTTGGGCAAGTTTTTAACCGAAAGAACCAATTTCCCAGATTGAATTTAATTGGGTTCTTTGAGCGCTTTTTTTGGGGTTTGCCCATCTTTTTTTCTCGCAGAAGCTTAAAACGCACCCATCGGGGCATGAAAAAAAGTTTCTGTTTGAAAAGAAAAAAAGCACTTTGCCGGCAAGGGTTTTCGAAGAAAAAGGAAAATTTTTTTAAAGGAAAAGGAAAATCGTAACGAATGGGCTGGAAAAATGGGGTTTTTTTGTTTTTCAAAGCAACGACTGAATTTTTAGGCCACCCATCAAATTGGGTGCATTTTGGTCAACCCACTGTTTGGCTCAGGTTTTTTTTTCTTTTTGGTTTTTGGAGCACTGAGGAAAGTGATTTGTTCAAGTAGTTAATGTTAACCGCGATAATGCTGAAATCAAAATTTACAAAAAAATGCAAAAGGATTGATGAAGGCAAAATCGCATTTTGAAGTTTGGGGGTTTAAAGAAAAAAGTTCGAGAAAGGAGAAGAAGAATGGCAAAATGTTTTTTCACCAAGGAAAAAGCGTCCTTGCAAGGGCTGTGGAAAAAGAGCTTTGTTGAATGGGAGGGTTTTTTTTTGAAAAAATAAGTAAAGGTTTTTGGGGAGGCCTTTTGGGTTCAGAGCCAAATCACGCCTTAAACTTAAGAGACATTCCTTGACTTAACGAAGAAATTTACAGTCTTCCATATATTTTGACAATTTCTTGTTGAGAAAGGCTTCAAGATTTTGGTTGGATAAATTTTCCTAATGGCTATATATGAAAGAGGCCAAAAACATCAATTTTATTTGCTGCAAAAAGCCCTAATTTTAAGTTTGTCCTTTTAAGCCTTTTGTTTGAATGGGGGGGTAACTGCTATTTTTGGTAATTAAAATAACCCTTCTTAAAGCTTTTCAAATCCAATGTTTAGGTAATCGGTTTTTGAGGCAAAACGGACGAGAAACAAAGAAATCTCAATCAGCCAATAAACGAAAAAGAAGTCAATTGTGGGGGTGGGTTTTTTGTTAATATAATTATTAAAATTTATGGTTTGGAAGTTTTTTATCTTAAGTAAAGGGATTTTCACGGGTGGTGGAAAGGAAGTTTTCTTTGAACGGCGGTTAATCAGGGGGGGGGCCTTTTGGAAATGGCTTTGAAAAATTCTGGTTGAATGGCAAGGTTTGCTTGCTTTGGCAAAGTTTTTGTCTTTTGAAGTAAAAAGGAACTCCGTTGATGGGTAACTTAAATTTCCTGGTTTTGGAATAGTTTAATTAATGTTTTTTTATTTTTTTCTTAAAAGTTAAAAAAAAAGCAACCGTAAAACATGGTTTGAGTGACCAAAACAAGCTCTAAATTTGTTGTTACAAACCAAAAACAAACAAAAATAATTTTGTTGGGGACCCACTTTAAGCCACTAATCACCTTGCAACTTCCAAAAAAGTGTCCGAATCAATCATTCTTTTCGAAAGAACAACCGAATGAAAAGTGGAAGTTGGATGTGGAAAATTTTTACGGATTTTAATAATCACATTTTTTTTAAATTACCACTCGCAATTAGAACGAATCCTTTTTTAATACGGAAAATAGGGCTAATGTTGGGGAAGGGGTTGGGTTCGAAGCCTAAAAGGACCTTGTTTTTCTTTTGTTTGGAGTGTTTTTTTTACAAATACTCAGAATTAAATTTTCTAAATGCTACATTTCCAGGAATAATAAATTTCGGGTTGTTTTTAAAAAATATATTTGGAAAAAAAAGTTTTAAAACACGTAATTTGAAAATAAACAAGGAGAAGAAAACATAGGGGAAATGGAAATTTCACCAAATAACAATCCGTCTTCTTCGCCTTTCTCGACCTCTACCCCAACCTTCAAATTGTTGCCTTTATCCTTGCAGCGATAATTTGGTCAACTATCTGCGGTAACATTACCAACTGACAGGGGCGGACCCACGTACTGTTATGGGGGGACGAATGTCCCCCCAAAATTTTTAAAATTCTTGCTTGATAATTACAATCTGCACATGTTATAAAAAATTTTGGAGTCCCTCCACAGCACCGTATGCATTAAATACTCCAAAAAAACAAAAGTATTTTTGTCATAATATATCAGTTAAGAATTTGAGTTGTTATTTAATTATCATAGTATATTTTTGTCATAAATTGTGTCTCCTTTAAATTTTTTGATGTCATATTAGCAAAGATGAGAGTTAATTATAAATTAAATCGCTCTATTCTTGAAGGACGAGTTATTGTGTGTTTCCCTTGAACTCTTTCAACCCTAACATATTCTTCAAAACCAAAATTATAAATTGTCTAATAAAAAATTAGATATGTGCTACAAAGTGCAGCTCCTTGCTTTACGTTTATTCTCATAGCAAACAATTTAAATATAGCCAATTAGCCATGACATTCAGAAAAGAGACTGTATGTATATATATACTTGTGTATTTATGTAACTTCGTCCCCCAACACCAAAAATCCTAGGTCCGCCCCTGCCAACTGACACTCACTCCTCAATGCTTCCATCAAAGAACTTGAGCCACAGTGAGTGACAAAGCACCCAATTGATGGGTGGCCTAAAATCAATCGTTGTTGAACCCATCCACCATGTACGATTCCTTTTCCTTTAATCCGTTCTTCGAACCCTTCCGGCAATGCCGCTTCAACAGACTCAGCCCCGATGGGTGGTTTAACTGCTGCAAGAAATGGGCAACCGCAAAGCTCAAGACCCAATATCAATTCCTGGAATTGATCTTTCTTTAACTTGCACTCACTTCCCAATGCACAGTAAATTACTGAGCCGGCCTTGAAATTTCCTAGCCATCCAACCCATTTTTCTTCTAAACTAGAGGCTGGTGGGTCTTGTACAATTGGTCCTGAAATAAGCACGGGCTTCTCGAACTGACTCGCAACATAGTAAATACAAGGCCCGTCAAGTTCTCTACATGACCAGAATCCTATCGCATCAGACTCACCTAAGCTTCTAGATAGGCGATCAAGAAACAGAACATCGCTGCCAAACTTCTTGTTAAACATTGCAATAAAGAGTTGACTTCGTGGACATGGAGCACCATGGAGGATACTGGGATCCAGACGGGCTGCATAAGGTGAGCCTCGGAGAGGTAATCGCTGCGTTGCCTTGCGGGACCAAAATGTAACCTCATGCAGCTGTAGTGACAACGCTGTAGGTAATTGACTTGATACCTAAGTTCTTGCCAATTTTGACATAAACCCAATAGCAAAATATAGAAGACAATGTCTGGTTTAAGGAGACGGAGGAGAAGATCAAATATGACTTCCGTCCGGTCCATGGCAGTCATAAGGTGTGGGTATAAAATGGGTGGCAAATTTTAAGTGGTCTCAGCGTGGGAAGGGAGGCCATCAACACGAGGAAGAGTGATGGGACAAAGTTTATTAGATCCGGGTAGAGATTGAAAGGTCTAGCTTTGGTTGTTCGTTGGTGGGGATGATGAAAGAGATTCTATGGCCTTTCTGGGCTAGTTTGCTGGAAAGGTGAAGAAATGGGCTCAGGTGACCCATAGCATACCAGGGGTACATTGCACGGTGTAGTGATGATGAACCCATATTCACTGATTGTTGAACGATCCAGGCGCTAGCAACGGAAAAGCTGTATGAGAAGTTTTCCTGAGTTGAACTACTTATTTAGGACACCGTTAGCTCACATTGAAATTGAAAGAAAACATAATTAAATGGAAAAATAAAGCCAATAGCGAAGAAAAAAAACAAAATAGAGATAAGAATTTTACGGCCCATAACAATGACTCTTTTCATTTAAATTTTTTCGAACGGCCCGTGCAAAGGGCCGGGAAAACGAGAAGCAGAGGAAAATAGAGAAAACAGTGATGGAGAAAACCAAGGGGTCTAGGAGATGGCAGAAGCGTGAAAAGGGCCGGGAAAAAGAGAACAAAAATAAAAGAAAATTCCACATGACCATTTTGGATCCAACACGGGCATTAGCAGGAAGATCTGTTATCATGAAAGAAAACATAATCAAATGGAAATTTAAAAGCAATAGTGGAAATAAAAGAAAATAGAGACAAAAATTTTCTGTGGTTCGATTTATAACTTATGTTCACATGATAGAACTCTAAACATTACATTTCTCTCTTATTCAATTGATGAATTTACAATACACAAAAGTCTCTGTTTATAGGGAGGTAGAGAGAATACAAAATGGTATGGAATATCAAATCAAATCATATTTAGATGTGATTTGATTTGATTACAATCAATTTCAGTCAATGCTAAAATCAAATTCAATTCTACAAAATCAAATCTCCTAATATATTCTAACAAAAATTAGCTATGAAACATAGCAGAGAATGTCTTAGCGGTGTTTTACACATCCTAACAAGGTTTCAGCAGAAAATAGCAAGCCTAGAGTATGGTTTCATCTTGTTTCCGGTCCATTTCTAAAATTAAAAAGGTAACTTGTTACCTTTATAATAGCTAATATTTTTCAAAGTCGTTCAATACAAGAAAACAACAGTATCCCGTTATTTAGCTGAAACGGAATACAGAGCTATGGCCCCAACCTGAGTGAACAATACTTACCAACTGTTCACTCACCAAACAAAAATCACCATTTTGTTAAGGCTATTAGGGAGGTTTTTTTTTTTTTTTTTTTGGTGGTTTTTAGTGATGTTGCTCACCAAAATAGCTAAAAAAACTATTTTTGTAAGTCTACTAGGAATACTATAACAAGGTTTCACAGAAAATGACGAGCCTGGAGCTGTTAGGCTTTGTGAAGCTTTATTTGTGTCCGACTCAGTTTGCAGATAACCCAATACAATGAAAAAAGTGTTACGGTTTAAATAAGATATTTTTTTAGGTTTAGTCCATGAAGTAGAGGCTTGGGCTAATATGGTTTTAACTTGTCCGTTTATGTATTTTTGACCCACTTGAGGATCTTTATATAGCCGTTTTTGTAGTAGAGTTTTGTATGCGCGTTTTGACACCTCCCTTAATTGTACAGTTTCTTGAAAATAGTAAAATTTTGTCACAACACAATGAACGTAGCCCTTAAAGGTGAAACACTTAAACTTATGTGTCTTGTGATTGTTTTATTTTTCATTTTCTTCATTTTTCGCCTATCATGAGTTCTGAAAAATTGGTGGAATTTCCTAATAGGAACATGGTAGTGTCTCAGTTCCATTCTATGCATTCGAGATTGTCACCTTCGAGATCTAGTCCATTTCTAAAATAAAAAACATAACTTATTACCTTTTTAATAGCTAGTATTTTTCAAGTCGTTCAATATAAAGAATGTTTGCCAGATAATCAACCCTAGAGGGGGTTGAATAGGGTTGATGGCAACTTTTTCTGTTTTATAAAAATTATTACTGATTAAGAATTTAGAATAATAGGTAACAAGCTCAGTATCATGCAGAAGAATATTAAATAAGAAGCACAATAATAAAGAGATAGGAGAGAGGAGATTCAAATCGCGATTTATTCGTGTGTTCGGTCTACCTGACCTACGTCCACTCCCCAAGCACACCACCTGAGATTCAATCACTAAACCAAATCCTTGAGGTGAGTGAAACCTTTTACAACCAAGAGCACACCTACTCTTTCCTTCACCAAGGGGGAAAATCTCATTCACACCTCAGCAAGGTTCACACCAACCCCTCGTTGAACAATTGACTGTGGATCGGATTTGAATCTCTCACAATGGACAATTACTCCTTTTGAGAAGATATCAAATGAATCTTACAATATATCTCTCTCACTAAACTCTTGTATGAATTGAACTTGAAGGCTCAAAGGAATTGAATATAGGGAAAAGGAAGAATGCTTTGAGTTCTAGAGATTGTTTTTTTCTCACTTCATTGCATTGATAAAATGAGAGCTAAGGACTATGTATTTATAGGCCTTAGCAAGTAGGTTTAACCTTTAGAGAGAATTGAAAAATATGCAAGCTGATTTCAAAGGTTGTAGAAGGTCGAGATTTTCAAAGTCAGAAATTGTTGCTACCAATTTCAAAGATGCAATCAGATTTCAAGCAGAAATTGTTGCTAGCCAATTTTCAAAAGGATGCAATCAATTTTCAAAGTCAGAAATTTGCTAGCCAATTTTTCATAAAGATGCAGATATATTTTTCTAATAGTCAGAAATTGTTGCTAGACCATTTTTCAATAGATTTCGATTGCAATTTTTAAAATCAAAATTGAATGGGAATGGAATGCTAGCCAAATTTTTCAAGATTGCATTCAATTTTCAAAGTCAGAATTGATGCTAGCCAATTTTCAAAGATTGCAATTGCAATTTTCAAAGTCAAATTGGATGCTAGCCAATTTTCAACTTGCAATAGATTTCAAAGAAGAATTATTTAGCTAATTTTCAAACTTGCAATCAGATTTTCAAAGACAAGAATTATTGCTAGCATATTTTTCAAAGTTGAAATCAGAACGTCAGTAATTGGTTGTAGCTAATTTATTAGATTAAATGGTGCTACAGATTTTCAAGAGTTAAGAATGGTTGCTACTAAACTTTCAAGAGTTAAGAATGGTTGCTACGCTGACTTTCAAGTTAAGATGAGTTGCTATTGATTTAGATTTTAAGAAGGTTGGGCTAGCTGATTATCAGAGTTAAGAATGTTGCTAGCTGATTTTAGAACCCTAATTCTAATTGTCATCTCCGTATTTTGAAACATGTATGAAGGATCCTAAGTCATTCTAGGGAGGTAAAGAGCCTTAAGATTACATCATACAAAGCTTTACAAGAATATCCTAATAAAATAAATATTCTTCAGTCTTGAGTCTCGAGTGCTTAAAGGCTTCTTCTTTGGAGGTCAAATGCGGATCTTCCTTGGGCTGTTTCCTTTTAGTCCTCGAGAATGTGTGGCTTGAATATTTTCTTTCAACTATCATATTGAATTAAATCACGATATAGAGCAGCAACAAGATAGATTTGTGATATTCAAAATATTTGCAACATAATTGCTATTGACGCCATAGGCTAACAATCTCCCCTTTTTTATGATGACAAATTTAATGATTATGATAAAATTTTAAGAACTTATAGTAATAAGTATTACTGATAAACCACGTATGTAGATCACTGAAAAGAATGCATTTTATTACTAACGACTAGTATCGTAGATCACTGATACATGAATGTATTTATCTTAAGCTCATTGTTAAGGGAATAACATTATTTTTGTAATCCTTATTTCTCCCCTATTTGACATTCAACAAAAAATAATAATACAAAAGCTCCCCCCTGTGAAGAGATGCATTCCCCCCTTTCATGATAGAATTTATCTGAACCCGATAAAATAGGAGTGAAAGCTTGTGAGATAATATGAATTCTAAGAAGGTTGGAGGGCGAGTCAGGAAAGATGAGTGGGACTCACCCGCCAATTATTATTTAGTTGAGGCTCCCTTTCTTCATTTTTTATCAATTAGTGGTAATTTCATGGGATGGATAGATGAGATGAACTGGTGGAGTAACTATATGTATTTATAGTCTCCTGCACATAAGATGCGCGAAAAAGGAGGAGAGAAAAAAATGGGCAATTGGATCATTCATATTTTCTTAAGCCTAGATTTACTTAAGGAAATTTGTCAATGTGGCTAGCGAGGATTATCAATGAATCCCACAAGATATTAGTTCTTTCTCCTGGTATGAATTCAAAGTTGGATAGTACATGTGTCTGTCACCTTCATAGTGGATAATTAGATGGAATTTTTACTGGTAGTGGGTCAGTACATTCCCTTACTTAATTCCACAAAAAAGAGATGGATAGATGATTTACCCATAAATTACCCGAAGAAATAGTTATTCCTTAAGTATTCTGGCATAGTGGTATGTGGAAGCGGGGTTTTTGTAGGACGAAGGAATATTCAGGCTTCTTAATGCCGAAATCTGTGATGATGAATGTGGAGTGTATAGATGGATTATTAGGCCATTGTAGTTTTGGTGGGCAGCTGGTTCGCCAGCCTGGAATTGATCGGGAGTGAGCGAACGACAAGGGGAAACCAGTGTCAAATGATGAGACAGATATTACGTACGTGTGTTTATAGAGGTCACGACTTCTCGCGCTTGAATTCCCAGGAAAATAAAACCTCCCATTGAATCCTTGAAATTATTGTAGAGTTCACTGTCCACTAAGTTTATAGAGAGAGAAAAATTGTGTATGTAACATAAGCATATGTGTCATCGGTCGACAGATATAAAAGACTGACTATAGATTGGCAAGTAGGTCAGAAATGTATTCCTTTGTGTAGTGGAATAAAAGGGAATGGTAAAAGATGGAGACCAAGCCATCAATTCTATGATCATTTAAATATGCAGAGGTGGTAATGGTTATTCTTGCTCCTTAGAATCTGATGAGGATTGGGTTTTGTCCCTAAGTATATTTAATGTTGCGCACTTTATAATTACGCAAACCATGGGAGGTTGCTTGTTCTGGAAATGACCATGAGTTAGTGATTTTGTCTCCTGAAATTGCACAAATGAGATATTATCCATTTTAAGCTTACCATATTTTCTGTTCGCTGCTTCTAGAAAGACAGTTTGCATTGCATTTTAACGTCTTTGAACCAGAGTCCCATCAAGCTGTATATTTTACATAGGAGGCAATAGTACTCTTCCTCAAAACCAAATTATCTCTTCGGTATAAGCTTGGGGATGTTTATGAGCTCGCGCATACATGTTTTTAAACCAACTCGCTCTATGACAGATTTCATTGCCACTATTGGCCGCTCCTCGTTCTCGTGTCCATATTATTATCAGAAGCATAAGAATGTAAAATATGCATATTCAAAGTGAACTCTGGGGTGTACATGAGCAGAATTGGATGCTCAATTGCTGACATTCCTAAGTCTCTACTAGATATAGTAGGTGCAAGGCATTGTTTTCTCACCGGATAGATTGAGAGAAATATAATATCTGGCGTGAGCAAAGGATCTATTGAAACTATGGCATAATGCCTTAACATTTGGAGCCATACTATATTAAGATGTGTCTTCATCACATGCTTGGATTTTTGCGACAGCATAGAGAACTATTGCTCTAATTCATTATTTTAAACTGGCTCGCGTCTACTATCTATGATAGATGAGTATGAGGTGTTGCACATAGCGCCTACAAAAGAACCAAAGTTTTTGAATTTTAAATAGCTTCAATAAAAAGAGGTGGCGCATAGATTTAGGCCGAAAGGAATAGAGATCGTTCAGCGGGAGATAAAAGAGCTGGAAGAAACTTGTAGATTCATATTGGCTTAATGACCTAGATAAAGATATTCAGCAAACTAGAGATGAACACAAAACCGTCTTCAGGAGCACACAAGGTCTCTTGCTTCGGGGTCCAGAAGATTTCCCCGGCCCAAATCTTAAACAAGGTATTTTTATTCAATACATAGTTATTTATTTATTAAAATTATAGAAGACATCATACATTCAATTACATCAATTTTATACTCTCTCTCTTT
>FXXK01003978.1:0-12036 GCA_900184695.1 Betula pendula | reverse complement strand
GGTAACACAGCAAAGTATGAAGCTCTCTTTTTTGTAGGGAATGGGTGAAATGCAAATAAGAAAGCTTTGTAAAAACACAGCATATGTTGAAAGATTGTGGTATACCGCTGAGATCTCAATAAACTTCGAGTTGTAAGAAATTTAGGTGTTGAGTGGTCTTCCTATCACGTGACTGTATAGTGTGAGATAGCTAGGTATTCACCAAAAAAAAAAAAAAAAAAAAAAAGAAAATAGAGTAGGCATTACCTTCATCACCCTTATTACAGCGCGCATGTAAAGTGGTTGTGTGCGTCGCGATTAATGGGATCTTGCTGTTGTCCAAAATTTCTTCACCTTTCTTTCAAACCCTTTTTCGCCAGCTATGTAAAGGGGAGTTTCACCACATATTCGCGATAATTAGATGCGTCTTCTTGAGCAGCAATCTTACCACCTTACGTGATTAAAACGTGCAGCCTCGTGCAAAGCTGTATTATCTTCTAATTGTTTGTCTCCTGAGATTTGCCTTCACTGATGCGCGAGGTCAGATCATCCGATGAGAGCTTAGCATTAATAGTAGATTATTATTTTTCCCATGTGATCATGTCCGTCCTTGAGTCAGGTGCAATAGAGTTTTGCCTTCTGTCATTGACATCGTCTCGATGAGGAATACCCGTCAAGAAGTTCTCCTACAAAGTTAGACGACTTAGGTCCATCCATCAATTTGAGAAGATGTAATGTAGAATATGGAGGATTGTGTTGTGTTGAGATGTAGCATGGGGTTCAGATATTGCTGAAAAAAATTGATTTGGCCGAACGGTAGCAATTGTCATCAAGATCCATTTAAAAGAGTGAGAAGAACTCAACCTTGACCCGGAAGAGACGGAAAAGAAGGAAAAAAATGAAGAAAAATAAAAAAAAAAAAGATAGTGAAAAGATCCCCCGATCCCGGGGGGGGGGGGGTGGGGCCCGGGTTGTTGAGAGCGCAGATAAAATTTGTTCCTGGTGTTTTTAGCCCGCCTCCACGAATGAAGCTCATGAAAAAAAATTTCGGGATTATTGTATCGTATTTACATATATGCGATTTGGCCCGGACCTGCATACGATGAGTGGTTGTGGGGAGGGCTGGTGTTTGTGGCGTTGTGTTTGCAGAGTTCAGTCTTATATTAGCGATGCGCTGTAGGCAGTAGTACTTACCTTACCACCCAATTTACTTCTGCTTTTTCGCCTTGGGGACTGGCTTACTTGTTGTGATCATCGCCACCAAAGTTGGTATGTTATTTATTCTGGTTTGATCTGTCCAATGAAGTATATTGTGATCTGAATAAATTTTGTGACTAGTGCTAGTATGATCTTCTCTATTTGGTGTGTGCCTAGGCTGCTCTACAGCCACGAGTCGAGCAGAGATTCTACTCAGTGATGGTTTAATTACACTGTGTAAGCAGCAGTCTCGTACCTATAGTCATAGTTTATATTTATTATGCCTATTATAATTCTATTGTGTGTCTCTGTGCAACTAGTCTTGGAGTCGGTGATTTGCTTGAGAGTGTAATGGTATTTTCTAAGAAAGGTAACTAATTATGTACTAAAAGTTGTGATTGTTATCAATCTTTATTGCTGAACCTTGGATAATATGATGACCGAATGTGGCAGCACTTTACCTTATAGTATGTCTGTAATGTGGACTATATACTATGTAGTTCAGTTAAAGATCTTCACTTCTGTCTTCAGTTTCGAGGATCAAAACTAAAGGTGCTTGAGTAAGTCCCTCTTAACTTAATCACGTGTTCTTGATGGATAAAGTTCATGGTAACGGCGATTATTTGCGACTACATAGATTATATCATAAGCCTCAGGGTGTTCACCAAAAAAAGAAAATAAAAGGAAAAAAAATAGTAGAGACATACACGTATCATCACCCCTTATTGTGCAGTCAAGTGCACTAGCAAACTCGATCCTCACCAAAATATCCCTGCCATGCATTCAAATGATTTGAACTATGTTGTTGTAGCAAAATTTTAATTATCCACACCTGTCTATATTCCCTTCTTCGGTTGCTACTTTATCCAATTTTGTATTCACCAAACTCCATTACATTCTATATGAGATATTTAAGACCTTCTGATCTATGCTAGCCTCAATCTACCCCTTAAGGTGATGATTAGAACATATGCTAGCAGTCTTGCGTGTGCTAGAGCCTGGTCGTCGCCTCTAGTAATTATTCGTCATCCTGAGCTTTTAATCCCATGTTTACATCGTGCATTCATGTTCAGAGTCAATGCTCAACAATTAGAAAAGCGCTGATACCAAATATGTAAGCAAAACAAATTTTAAACCATGCGATCATCGCTCTCTTTCTTAAGTCAGTTCGACCATATCTGGGAGTTTCTACTTTTGTCATCTACCTCATCACTTTGTCAAGAGAACCCAGTCAAGATCTTTTACCATCATTTGTATAAGGATTTGGTCCTATCCGTCAATGGATTGTTAATGTATGTACATATTGAGGATTTTGTTATCGATGAGGTTAGCATGAGGTTTAAGAGGTCATAAGCAGATATTGTATGAGGCAATATAGATTTGGCCATATTACACTGGCGCTAATGTCGGCATTCATATACAAATCATTAAATCGATGAGAGTGAAGAAGATCATTCGAGTGTGACGGTATAAGAGACACCAAAAATGACAAGAAAAATGAAGAAATAATATAGTGATGATCTATTCGATAGATATGAGCATCCTCAAGTTTGCGACTGTTCGTTGTTTCGTTATTCCCTGAGGGTGCGAAGATATGAAGAAATATCTCTATCGAATATTGTAGTTTTGTTACAGGGTTTACTATGGAGGTTATAGTACGGTTGAGACAGTAATTGATATGATCGAATTAGTCGATTTTTCAAGCTGGTCATAGTAATGTATAATGGATAGTTCATGTCATATGCTAATGATTGCGTGTCGGCTAGTTCTTGGATATTTAGACAATGTTTGTAGAGTCTTGTGCTAGTGAGGCTGAGAAGCTTCATGAAAGCTCTACATTTTTTGTAGTTTTTGTTAAATGTGAAATTCGTAAATTCAAAGGAGACTCATCTAAAAATGGATTGAAATCACAGCCTCGCACATATATAATGAGATTAGTTGGGCCCTTATGTGTCTTGAATTATCACTAAGTGAGCTATAGGAACTTTCGAGATGATTCGTAAAGAACTGTAATGCACGTTGAGTTAAAGTTGTTGGTCTCTCCAATTATTATATCCCTTTGGCTTGAATTTTTTATATCATTTAACATAGCTATAGTGTATTCTCGATAGAATAGCTCTGAGGTCTCAAAGTTGAAACTGTGAATCTCTATCTCTTTTCTTACAGCAGCATGCAATATAAGCGTCCTCCCATGTATTGCCATACTAGCATTATTGCACTGAATCCCGTGTGCTTGACAGCTATGTCTCTATGTGCAACCACTTGCGAACACCCGTACTCATAGTCTACCTCATGTAAAGGGAGTTTCACCAACATCATTAGCAAATTAATCATGTCGTATAATACCAGAATTAGAACAACATCTACTTACCACTTAAGTGTTTAAACCGTGCGCCTATTGCAAAAGATGCTCATCACTGATAATTGTCCGAAAATCTACGACTGAGCGTCATTCTATCTAGTATCTAATCTCTCGTTGGTTCATAGTCATGAATTAAAACGATATCAGTTATCGCCTCTCTCACTACACCCACCCCCTCCCCCTCCTCACCTCTCCCCACCTCCCCCCCTCCCTCCCCCACCCCCATTTTAGTGAGTTTTGGCAAAATTATGCAGAGTTCATATGTTCGCGAGAAGCACGGCATGAGGCCAGAGCATAGTTTCCCTCTTTTATTACTTTGTTAGTCAATAGGTTGACGGATAACGTCTAGAATTTTCTCCCACCAAAGATAATACATTACTCAACATTTCAGTCCAAAACTACCCGACACCCAATTAGAATAGAATACTACAAACATATAGGATTATGTCTAGCTTGAAAAACCGACTATTTCAAACCAATCACTGATCAATCTCTTAACCTCCTACTAACCTCAAATAAAAACACACACCTCCATATTTTCATCACATCCCTTAATGATAGATCAAAACCAAGAACATCTAACTTTGTGGATGTTCATTCGATCGATCTTCACTATCTTATTTCTTCATTTTTCCTTCATTTTTGTCTCCTCCGTCACACTTGATCTTCTCACTCTCTCTTAAATGGATCTTCTCACTCTCTCTTAAATGGATCTTGATGCCTACATTGCTGCCGCTGATAGCCAAATCAATTTTTTTTAAGCAATATCTACTTATAAGCCTCTTAACCTCATGATAACCTCAACTAACAACACAATCCTTCATATTTACATTACATTTCTCATTGACGGATCAGACCCAAGAACGTCTAACTTTGTAGGACAAATTCTTGACGAGTATCCCTCAATGATACGGCAAGTCAATGACAGAGGTAAAACTCCATTGCACCTGGCCTCATGGTACAGACATGATCACATGATGAAAATTCTAATCTACTATTTTGCTAAAGCTCTCCATGTTGATCATGGCCTCGAACATGAGATTAGACCAGTGGTGCAAATGTTCAGGATGACGAACAATTAGAGAGACAACTTTGCATGAGGCTGCACGTTTTAATCACGTTAAGGTGGTAAGATTGCTGTTTAAGAAAGACCCGCATCTTAATTATGCTAATTATGTTGGTGAAACTCTCATTTACATAGCAGCCGAGAAAGGGTTTGGAAGTATGGTAATTGAAATTTTGGGCAACATGATATAATCAGTTAATCAATGGAGGGCCTCTTGGGTGGTACCACTTTGCTTGCCTGCCGTAAATAATGCCAGGTGATGAAGTAATGCCTATCTATTTGTTCTTTCTTTTTTTGATGAAATAATCTTAGACTAGTATAATAATATAACCACGTGATATGAGAGACCACTCAACACTTATTTCCTATGAACTTGAAGTTTGCTGAGATCTCAGATGTATACAAAATTTCAGTCATAAGCTGTTTATTTTACAAAGTCTTCTTATTTTACGTTTCACTCATTTACAAAATACAAAAATTTGAGCTTTATACTTTAGCTGTTTACCTGATACATAACTCAATATACAGTCCAAGACTAGTCAACACCCAATTAGAATAGAATACAACAAATATATAAGACTATGATCGACTTGACCGACTTTTTCAAACCAATCACTGATCAATCTCTTAACCTCCTACTAACCTCAAATAAAAACACACACCTCTATATTTTCATCATATCCCTCAATGACGGATGAAAACTAAGAACATACAACTTTGTGGATGTTCACTCAATCGATCTTCACTATCTTATTTCTTCATTTTTCCTTCATTTTCGTCTCCTCCGTCACACTCGATCTTCTCACTCTCTCTTAAATAGATCTTGATGCCTACATTGCTGCCGCTGATGGCCAAATCAATTTTTTCCAAGCAATATTTGCTTATGAGCCTCTTAACCTCATGCTAACCTCAACTAATAATACAATCCTCTATATTTACATTACATCCCTCATTGACGGATCGGACCTAAGAACGTCTAACTTTGTGGGAGAAATTCTTAACAGGTATCCCTCAATGATACGACAAGTCAATGACAGAGGTGAAACTACATTGTACCTAGCCTCAAGGTACGGACATGATTACATGGTAGAAATTCTAATCTACTATTGTGTTAAAGCTCTCCATGTTGATCATGATCTCGAACATGAGATTAGACTAGTGGAAGAAATGCTCAGGATGACGAATAATTAGAGAGACAGCTTTGCACGAGACTGCATGTTTTAATCACGTTAAGGTGGTAAGATTGCTGCTCAAGGAAGACCCGCATCTTAATTCTGCTAATGATGTTGGTAAAACTCTCCTTTACATAACTGTCGTGAAAGGGTTTGAAAGTATGTAGATCGAAATTTTGGAAACAACATATCATCATTAATGCATGGAGGGCCTCTTGGAAGAACCGCTTTGCATGCTGCTATAATAAGGGGTGATGATGTCTATCTTTTTTTTTTTTGGAATACCTAGCTATCTATATAATACAGCCATGTGATAGGCGAGACCACTCAACACCTATTTCCGACGAACTTGAAGTTTGCTGAGATCTCAGCTGTATATAAAATTTCAGCCGTATGCTGTGTATTTTACAAAGTTTTCTTATTTAAGCCGAAAATACTATTTGAGCAAGGTGATTAATCAAATTTAAGCCGGGAATTAGCTAGATGCTCTATTATGCCTACCTCTGCAACTCATCATTGTGCCAAGCCACACAATGCGTGGTCACTATGGGTGAAATGGGTGAAACGACAGTCTCGATTAATCACATCCTTACCCACCAAAATACTATATATGTCCTTCTTCCCCATGAGACAACTCATGAACTTGGTTTATGGTTGCCACAATGTTGGCGAAAGCTAGATCTAGTCATGGGTAGTTGAGTCTGCACAAGGTTTTTCCTCTTTTGATGTCTACCCACGTGACTAGCCGTTGCCCCGCTTCTTTGAGCATTGGAGTTTCTCGATCTCATCTGTAGAGAAGATGATTTTAATGTTGATAGGACTTTATCTCCCAAATCTTCGTGGTCTTTATGCTTCATTTGAGCGCCTCAAGTCTTAGTGAGCTGACTTGGATTCTCTTGACCTTCTCACTTTCGCATGAGCTTCTCTTTAGACATTTGGCTTGGACCAATATAGGCTAGCTTGGGCGCCCTCTACTATTAGGTCGTAGTCAATTCAATCATGCATTGGTATTGGGATTCTATTGAGAGGCAAGGGAGTGTCTTCTTGAGCCTTATCGATTTATTTCGCCTCCAATCTGTATAGAGCCTAATTGTGGCATTTTGCCTTCTTGTATGCCACCACCATAGATGCCTAATTTGAGTTTCTCATTCCTTTGGTCTACTGGAGAATAGTGGCCACCTTTCGATTGTGCTAAGCGCCAGTCGCTCAATGGCATGAAGTGGAGCATTGGGCATTTCTTTGGCCATTTCACAAGTAGATGTAATTGGGTACATGGTCTTGCTCTGATCAATTCAAAAGAGATGTGATCTAGGCTACATGGCCTTATTGATCAATTACCAAAAGGAATATAATTTGAGATACATAATGACCCGCCCCTCTCAATGACACAATATTGTCCGCTGTTATCCCAATCATACTCTTTCAGGAGGTCATCATCCTAGTACTATTTTGCATAAACACGCTTAACTACAATGAGTGTGATAGGTTCATAACCATCATGGCTTTAAAACCGTGTATGTCAAGAAGTATAGAATATACTTATGACCACATCTCCATTCTCATACTCAGGTGATGTAGACGCGACAATCACCCCCTCTGGGACCAGCGTCCTCACAAGTAATGTGACCCCATGACTTGTGCACGTTCCCTCCATCTCAGCGCTAGGCAATGGCTCTGATTCCATATATAACGACCCTTCCCACTCCAACCCCAACAATACATGTATTGTTCATTTTTTATGCCCCCAACACTAGACTTCTCAGGAGGTCATCCAGCTTGAGTTTTAATAGGTGCGCTATTCACAATTTTAAAACGTGTTATGTCAATAAGGTGCAAAATGATTTTATAACCACATCTCAATCCAATACCCACGTGATGTAGGCACGGCTACAAATCACCCCCTCCTTGGGACCACAGCATTCTCTCGAGGTGACCCTCATGGACTGTTGTCACTGTCCTCTGATCTGCATTGGGGCCAATGCTCTGCCATTATAGAATAACGGCCTTCCCTCCACCTTCCCATACGATAATTATTGTTCGTTTTATTCTCCCTCAAAACCAACTTTACTTAGGACCGTAGTCTAGTGTTGGGAGATAAAAAAAATACAAAAATTGGAACTACATAATGTACTGTTTTGGTTGGCAATCGTAGATCGGATTCGTATAGTCAGGTGTATGGCGGTAGTCAGACTTTAAACACGTCTATGTACAATAAGGGTGGCTGAGAATGTAGTGTTTATTTATAAGCCACTTGCGGTGCATTTTTTTTTTTTTCCCCCCCCAGAAATGCCCAGTACCACAGGGCAAGTGTGGCGGGGACGCCCTATGGTTGAAGTATAGGAATCCAGATGAGAGCCATTATCCTTCCTACTGGACAATGCCCCTAGCCTGAGAATTGGATGGATTATAGTGACATGATCTTACTCTGCAATTGCCATTAGGGAAGTCAGTGTAGCTATCCCTATATGAGTCGTACATGGGAGATCTACTCTGCGTCAATTGCTCAATTTTTAGAGGAAGTATGCGCGGTCACATAATCGGTAGCCCATGCGAGTCAAGATGGCCAGCTAGTTTGGAAATTAGTAAGCGTTCCTATTACTACTCACATGAGAACGCTATCACTAGAGACATGAGATGTGGTCCCTCAAAGATATGATCGTATATACTGCGTTGAAGCTCACAGGTAACCTGGATTATTTAAGCTAATTTTATTATGGATTATTTTTAATTCCGTAGATCATTAAACTCCGTTTTGATAGTTCACTCAGCGTTGAATTTAGTGCGCATCCAATGATAGTTACTATAACGTACAGAGTTGCGTAGCACCCCAAAAATGGCCCAAAGAAAGGTTTGATAAAGAAAAAAAGGAAAGAAAGAAAGAACGAAATGTGTTACGAATCTCCATGCTCCTACGAACATTATTCGAAATTCAACGGCATGAAATTTGTAGATTTTGTCGTTAAACGAAACGAAAACCTTTGCGATCTCTTAATCCCACAAATCATCATGTGAGTGTGAACTTTAAATCTCTACTTCTATATTAACAAGAAAAACTATAGGATTACAAGACATCTGGTATTATCATAAGAAACATTGATTATACATAGTACTATACGTTTATCACCAAATGCTCAACTGTATTAAATTCTTTTCTTTTTTCTTTCTTACAACGTTGACTGTGCTGAATTGCATATGCAAAGCAAAGAGAGCTAGCCGCTGCTGGAGGAGAGAAGCTGGCTGCTGCTGACGAGAGAGCACCAACTCTCTAGGAGACTCGATTGAAAAAGACGAGGTAACCAGGAAATATTGCATCATCGAGCTGCGATGTCGCGTCAAGAAATTTAAAGTATTGATTATTGTGGCACGGAAACTAAAAAACGACGGACAACAAATTTAGAATCGTCCCTCGAGAAACCTGTGCAGCTGGATCTCTTAAATATCGGAGGATCATTCATGGTTAAATCATATTTACCAGTAATAATTATTAAAAAAACAAAAATTTGATATGGAAAAAAAAAAATGGGTATGGACGGCTAGTATCTACAAGATATATAAGAGTTGGCTGAACCACCCCCACGCCCTTGGTCTCACTTGGGTTTGATAGTGTTATGTTTCATTTTTAATAATTTTGTAATTTAGCGGACCGTACAATATGTATAATTACAATAGACACTTGATCAAAATGTAAAGGACCCGTAAGAATTGTCAACATCACGAGATAGTATATTTGGCTATATTGCTACTTATAGGGCATATCTGGATCATTCAAAGAGAGCTTTTTAACCATGTATCCATGTACCCTAACTTTATTACTACATACTTCCGTGCATAGATGCGCGCAAAGTATTTGTCAAATGACTCCAGACTCCATCTAAAGAGCCACAAGTTGTATGGTGCGAAATTTCTCTGGCCTTCCCGTCGTAAGTTAGCAGCAAAATGCGATAAAGTATGCTATTACGAATACTTGCATAAAATGATGGATAGTATAGCTCCCTTTTGCGTTGTTAGGTGTCCACTATTCAACCTACAGTTTCTCAGACTAGATAGACCAACTCAGGGATATAAATGCACAAAGATATGCAACTCAAATTAGGGACTCTATGGTAGTTTAGGCATCAGCAGAAAGAAGGCATATAGAAATCAACAACAAAATGCCACAAATTTAGAGGCTCTTTACTATGATTTTATTGGATAGGCATCCAAACGGGAACTTGAAAAAATAAGTCGGATATAGGTCATAAGGCTCAATCGAAAAAGACTCATAGGAACCTCTCGAGTGAATCATATAAGAAATCCCGACATAATATCCCAAAAACGATGGAAGTCATCGCTCGCTTGAAAGTTGGGGACTTTTATAGAAATCAAAAAACGAACAACCGTGAAATAGATGAAATTGAAGGGGACCCTCAGAGTAAATATCGGAAGACTCCCTTCTCTAATCTATAATAGAGTATTATCCGATTTTTAGGCCAATATTTTGTTCATAAAAGAATGATAAAGCTATCCATGCGAAATTGATGGAGCCAGAGTCAATAGGAGAATCTAAGTACACTCTATCATGAAGACTGGAGGCGTCGTCACTAAAAGTCGAGTGCCATTTAGCAAGACAACGAGTATTGGGATTGATAGTCTATACAGTAATCCTCAATTTCAAACATATATAATCATATCTGCTCAATTTGCTACATGATTAGTAGGATCGTAGAAAACCGTTGTCCAATTGCTCTATAGAGCAAGCGAATTAAATAAGTGAATTTTTCTAAGAGTCATAACTATGGTCTATGGTCACCTTCGCGTGGACCAGACATCCAAAAGAGGAAAAACCTTTGGTGCAGAATCTTCTAAACTGATCCTCCCATGACGTATTGTATCTATGCTTTTTCGTAACATTGTGGCAACCACTAACAAAGTTCATGACGTTGTTT
This sequence comes from Betula pendula, assembly GCA_900184695.1. NCBI lineage: Eukaryota > Viridiplantae > Streptophyta > Magnoliopsida > Fagales > Betulaceae > Betula > Betula pendula. Next base: position 1,335 of record FXXK01003978.1, on the reverse strand, counting down.
TGACTCATGGGGAAGATAGAGACATTTTTCTGTAGTTTTATTATATAAGATTTATTTTTATTTAGAGTGTATGGGTAGGATACAATTATGGCATGTGTTTATAATCTGAGACTGTCGTATTCACCATTTTCAACCGCATAGTGACACGCATCTGTGTGGCTTAACCATGTTGTGCACATATGTATGAGTGGCATATGCGGTCATTACCTGGCAAATACTCCTTTTTTCGAATAATCATTTTAGAAAGTCAATCTAGGCTAACTTATGTTCACTGGTTTCATCTTTGACTTGGGTAAATGTCATCTTTAGAGTCTTCTAGATAATAAGACTTACTGGCCTCTAAATGTAAAAGATGAACCTTTAGTGATTTGGTATTAAGTATATCTAGGATTAATCGGGCAGAATCAATATGTACTTAAAGCAAACTTCTGCCTATTAATAATATATCACAGCTGACCCAAGGATACATCAGACAAAAACTTCACAAGTTTCGTCTTGGCCAAATCTAATATACTACATACAAAAATCAAATGGTGTTCAATTTTAATCTAGCAGTACTGGAGAAGTTTGTCGGTCCTCGCCGTGAATTGCCTCTTGGGGCTTAGATATTCCTATATTACTAATAGTCTAGTATTCCAAAAAAAAAAAAAAAAAAAACAAGATAGACACATAACCCGTTATCGTATAGAGCATGGCAAAACAGTATATTCAATGAGGCCACTCTCATGCACGGTTAATGATTGAATTGTTCATAATAGCCCTCGTCTCACAAAAATTTTCTGACTGCAAATATACATACTTTCCAACATTTCTTTTACGTTACTAGTTATGTAAGTAGGAGAGTATTACCACTCATTAGCAGATTATAAGTATAAAGCTTGTTAGATAACATTATCCTCTAGATGCAGCTAATAATATTTCTTCCTCTTCGATTAGAACCACATAGATATATGGTGTACTAACCTAGTCAGTTCGGGGTGGCAAACGCTTTGTCTTCTCTTTAATTAACAATAATTATCATTCGTCACCGAGCATATCTCTCCCACTAGTATAATAGTCTTCTGTAGGTTTCGAGAACCATTTTCATGATTTCAACAATGGTAAGCAAGCTTTAATTAATAAACAATAATTGGTGATTAGATTTCCTTACATGTAATCATGTCCGTACCTTGAGCTATCTTTTATAAACTTATTCTTTTTTTTTCTTTTTTAGAGATTTTGATTATTTAAATAGCTTATGGGATGGAGGTCGGATGGTTTTTTGGATCGAACTTCTAGTTACACTCTGTCATTGATAGGTTCGTACTCTACAGTTTAATGGTATTCCATATAGTA
>FXXK01003963.1:0-12146 GCA_900184695.1 Betula pendula | reverse complement strand
TTGCTCCAAGCAAGGGCACTGCATGTTTGAACGAATTTATCAGTTGTTGCTTACTTCCTTTGTTGGTCATATGTGGGAATGATGAAGTGGTTAATGTCAGTTTTATTTTCAGAGTTTACTTCGGCGCCGTTTGGTTTGTGGAATAGGCCTCTGGAATAGAATGATTATTCCTATTGAATAACCATTCTTTTGATTGGTAAGGGCCATTCCTAGGAATAGTCATTCTCATAGGAATAATTATTATCTTACGAAGAGGAATCGCTATTCCTTTTAAAAATGAGAGTAATAGCTAATCCTTAAGGAATATACAACATTTTCCTAAAAAAACTCACTATTTTTTTATTTTCTTTCAAGCTTAATTTTTTTTTTTTTTTAAATAACAGAAAACACAAACCTATTTCATTGAAATGCAGTGGCTGGCCACCCACTACAGAAACTGGGGGTGGTCGCACCACCCCTGGAGCCATTGGCTGGTGGTGGTACGCTAATTTGCATTGGGGGTGGCTTGGCCACCTTCAATTTGTGTTGACCACCCCCGGAGCACTTCGGGTGCCCACCACAAGGCGCTCCGAGGGAGGTGCGACCACCCCCAGTTTCTGCAGTGGGTCTCCGACTACTCCAATTGCATTTCAACAAATAACATTGATATTATTTATTTTATTTATAATTTGAGTTTAAAAAAAGAAGAAGAAATAAAGTAGGGTTTTTTAGTAATTTTGGTTTAATTCCAATTAGAGCGTATGTGTTGTCATCAAACTTAGGAATAAGAATAACTATTCCATTCCACACTCCTCAATTCCTAGTAGTAACTATTCATTTTTCTAATGGAATACTCATTCTGCGTGCCAAACGATGCTTTCATCTTAACTCTCTTTTACACCTATTTTGGTGAGAATGGTTTGTGGGATGCTTTTGAAGAGTATGGCTCTTTGTAGATAATAGTTTATCTTGAAAGAAACTAAATAAATATATTCTTATTGGGTATATATATATTTACATATTGCCAATTTTTGTTGAAAATAATTTAAAATGTTGAAACATGTTCATCATGGAACGATATGGGCAAGGACAGCTTGCTGAATCTTTGACTTAGCCTCTTAAATTGTAACTTTGTCATCTTGGACGCAACAAGTGGCATATCATTTCGTGGGAGTAAAACAGGGTGATGATAGTTTCTGACTTGTCATTGTAATCATAAACATGAGTTTTTGTTTCACTAATGACTAATACTACCTGTGTGTGATCTGGTATTTACATGCTTTTTTCTTTCTCTATCATCCTTAGGTTCTACTTGCCTGAAAAAAAGAAAAAGAAATAGAAATAGAATCCTCAAGTTCTTTCCCTTGTACTATGTAGGTGTACCTACATATGTATGTATATAAAAAAGTTTGTAAAACGTTTTACCCTGTTTTGTTTTTACTTCCTTTCCATGCTTTGTGTGCTTGTATGTTGTTCAATTTACTCTAATCTTTTCTATCATGTGCCGTGGTGTGATTTTTGGGTAGCCTTTGTAGATTGGGTGAATAAACAATTGTCTTGAACACCTTATGCTGATTAATTGCTAGTAGTTTGTCTCCAAAAAAAGTATGGGTTTCTTCTATTGACTATTATGTTTGATATTTGGTAATTCAACAGATGAGAGTCTGGACAGTGGTCACTAACTGATGCTGCCATATGTATGGTTGTCTATTTAACAGATGTTGCTGTCTTTAATCACTTTATGGTTAAGACTTGTATGATTTGAAATCTTGCATTATTTGCTTTTTATTCCATTGACAAGAAAATTTCATATGAAGGATGATTGTGGTATGCTATGATAGGGATATGTAAGTACAGTGAAGCAATGAAAACTAGGGTACAAACACACGAGGACATACTATTATGAGGAAGGGTGTAAGGATTTGATGGGGTCTTCTTTTAAGTTCCACATTTCTAAAATTTGAAGTGGCCAATGATTCATTTCATGGCAGGATTTTAGGTGTAGGGAGAGGCCCTTCGAGTATGTCTATCCTGCATTTATGATATATCTGACCATAAAGATGTGTTAGTAGCTGCTTTTTTATTAAGAGCTCTTTTAATTTCAGAGTGTCCATGGAATCCTAACTTCCCTTTAGAACACCTTGGTTGTCGGTGGAGTATTAAATTTCCATGTTTATTCTCGGATGTTATATTGATGCATAGTATAAATATTTAGTGAAACCACTTGATTTTCAAATTTTACTTTAATCGCAGGTGCCAGAGAAGCTCCCAGTGCCCCATGTGTTGGCAATCCATCAGCCTTAAGGATCCAACCAGGTTTTGCCTCCTCTCTGAATTTCTTTTGATTTTTCTTTCCACTTGCACATGGAAGGTATTTATTTGTTTCTTTGTTTACTCTTCTTTCAGCCAGGAATTGCTTGAGGCAGTAGAACGAGAGAGGAGTTTTAGGTTCAATCCATCTAGAAATGCTACTATATTTCATCATCCGACTCTGGGGGATTTTGAGTTACATAATGTTTGTACTCTGCCTATGCTATTTTGCTTCTTCTTTTCTCTTGTCAATAAGTCACATATAAGCTGAAGTTTCCGGGACAGTCATATGTAAAATATTGCTTTTTGTGTTCTAAAGCAGTTACCAGTAGGTTCAAATGATGCTGAACTTGAGGAGCGTATAATCCAGCACTTAGCTGCTGCTGCTGCAATGGGACGTGCACGCCATATTGCAAGAAGGGAAGGCCATAGGAATAGGTCATCAGCTCAAGCTCGACCACAGTTCTTGGTATTCTCAGCTCATCCTAACTCACCTCCTGCTGCTTCTGCTCCAGTTCAGAGGGGGGAAGGTGAAAATCATTCTACAATCACTGTATCTGCTATATCTTCTCCTCATTCGACTGTTGGAGAAGAACCTTCGCAACTCTCTTCTTCAGTACCTTCTCCCCAAGTTGACCAGATTTCTGCCTCAGCATCGGGTTCAAGTGTTCTTGCTTCGAATCAACGTGGATCAGATAGGTAGTCTTTTGATGCTACATCATTATTATTCTTCAACATCATTCTCAGATTACTTATCAAAAAAAAAAAAAAACATCATTCTCAGATTACTTTTGTTAGTTAATATTTCATAAATGTATTTTTTTTTTTGTCTTTGATACTTTTGTTCTTTGTATTATATTTACATTATTTCCCCTCCAGTAGGTCTCCTAGTCAACTATTACCAAGTGGTCAAGATAGGGCAGGACCTTCAGATTTCCAATCTTTTTCAGATACGATAAAGTCTCGATTAAATGCAGTGTCAACAAGGTATTAGTTTTTATCGACCATTCCATTTGTATGTGGGTGAACGAACTTGCATAGTTCGTTTTTTAAGACATTATTTCTGTGTTTCTTTCTTTTTCAGATACAAAGAATCCATTTCGAAAAGCACAAAAGGGTGGAAGGAGAGATTATTCTCTCGTAACGCTTCTATGGCAGATCTTGGTTCCGAAGTTAAAAGAGAGGTAAATGCGGGGATTGCAACTGTATCACGCATGATGGAGCGTCTGGAAACCAGAGACAATAGTAGTACAGGTGCTGCTTCTGTATCAAATAGTTTAGATAATACTTCAGTTGCAGAGTTAGACAACCAGCATACATCAGAGACTGGTGGTGACAATTGTCTCAGAGACACAAATAAGCAAGCTTCATGTGCTGCTGGTTCCAGTTCAACATAAGCATTATTGCTGCTGCTTAAAGCATTTCCTTATATAAAGGTTAGTTGGTATATTGAACTTTTCGGCACTGAAGATTGGCAAAATTTTCAAAAACACTTTTAAGGTTTCAAACACCAAAAACACTTTTCAGAAAATAGTTATCCAAATGTGTTTTCAGATATAGCCCCACATAAAAAAAGGTACTAGTGTTAGATTTGTCGAACCCGCTAGTTTTGCATGACGACCCCACATGGCGACCCTCGTGGTGGCCATCAGATATGCGTGGTCGCCTCCACCCCTCAGAGACAAGGGGTGGTTGTGGCCAACACCCGTGGAGGCCATCCTCTAATAGGCCCAGAATTTTTTTTGGCTTTATTTTGTTTTGTTTCTTTAATTTTTGAAAACACTTATCAGTTTATTACTTATCAAAAATGCTTTTTAGTTTGCGAAGCAAATTTTCTTTTGTGGACTCACTGACAATATTTTTGAAATGTGAAATTTTCACCTTTTTAAAACCCAAAACCTAAAACACACTAAGATATTTCTCATTCTGTCCCATACTTGATATTTGATTATTTTGTACTGGTTTTCCATACATATTATATATCTCTTTCTTTTTTATCATTTTCATTTTAATGGCACAGTGCGATAATATTTAGTGTATGAATAGTTTGTTGTATTATTTAAAGCTATATCTTTATATATTCTCTCTTAATACGTGGGTGATAGTTCTAGAATTTGATTGAAAAACAGAAAACAAGCCACCCATGGAAACCCAAAAGGACCGGAACAACAAGAAGCCACCCACAGAGGTCTACAACATCACACATAGAGAACCCTCTTTTGCCTTCATCCCGGCTAGAATTATCACATCTAGTATCAAAGTTAATAGAGCACTCCAAGTTTTTAAGCTCTCTCCCTTTCGGCTTAGAAACAGAAGCAACAACCTCATGACGCTGTCCCTCGTCAAGGACTATGAAAAGGTCCTGAAGCCTTTTCTCATTACCCCCACAGGAGATCCCCGGTAAGGGATATATTTCCTTCGCACTTTGCACAACCTCAGAGAAGTTGACATCCCCCACCTCTCCATTCTCTCCCCCACCAGCCCCATCCAAAACACCCCTTTCGAAGATTCACCCACCTCTAAAGATGGTTAGAGGGGGAACAGCCACTGGCAACGGCGGGTGTTGAGAAAGGGGGGCCAACGAAAAGCATCCCTCATAGAGTGGAGAGGGTAAACAGAAGACAAACCCGGCAAAAACTGAGGGAAGCACTGAGAAACCGTCGAATTGATGTTATTAAAAACATTTATTAATTGAGCCATTAGTTTGATGAGGTGCTCACTTCTAGCGCTTATTGCCCGTGAGGCACTTATGATGCACAAAAGGGAGCATCTCATTGAAGTGCTGTTGCCTCGAGGGTCTTTAAACCTCAACCATCCAAAAATTTTATCTATTGCCTCACCACCTATCGGAGCTCCTACCTTGCCTTGGATTACAATTCTACACATAAGGAGATGATGTCCGAAATAGAAATTTTGATTATACATATGGAGTACTTTAAAGGAAGTCAATGGTAGCCAAGCCAGAGATGTGCAAGCTTGTTCAAATGTGTGCTCTTCTAGTTATCCCCCTAAGATGTTTTCTGCACCAGAAGTTGCCTCTGAGTTGAATGGGAAATCTCAGAGTCTGTTTGTGAGCCTAGAGAACTGTGGCACAAACTTCTCCAAGATCTCAAGTACCAAGTGCCACTGTAGGTTAGAGAAGAAACAAGAGAGGAAGCAAGTGGGACCTGACATAAAATGGGAGTTGGGGGGTATAAAATGTGAATATTATAATTTGCCTAGAAAAAGAATGGGTTCATTTGGTAAAACCTTTTAGAGGGTGCTTTTGTGTGTTGAGTAAAGGTGAAAGTAATTTTGAGTATTTTTGTGTGTTGAGTTGTTTGTTAATGCTTTTGCTTTGTTGCTAAAAAGCAAAAAACTGTCCTAAAAGGCGTTAGCAAACAAGCCCAATGTCTCCCTGAGCTATAGTTCTTTGAGCATTTGGCTTAAGATATGATATGGTTGTAAATAAGAAAATCATCATCATTAAAAATCTGATATAGATAAGTTGTTTCAGGCCACCCCTATCTGGGATTAGGTTTAGGTTATTAAGTAGCCTGCCTTCCAACTCCTACTAAGACAGAAATGGGAGGTATANGTAATTTTGAGTATTTTTGTGTGTTGAGTTGTTTGTTAATGCTTTTGCTTTGTTGCTAAAAAGCAAAAAACTGTCCTAAAAGGCGTTAGCAAACAAGCCCAATGTCTCCCTGAGCTATAGTTCTTTGAGCATTTGGCTTAAGATATGATATGGTTGTAAATAAGAAAATCATCATCATTAAAAATCTGATATAGATAAGTTGTTTCAGGCCACCCCTATCTGGGATTAGGTTTAGGTTATTAAGTAGCCTGCCTTCCAACTCCTACTAAGACAGAAATGGGAGGTATATTTTCAGGTTGAAGGAAGCGTTTAGTCAGGTTCAAATTGTGGTTGGCTTGATATAACTCGCCCTTAACCTGCCCTAGTGTGCTCTTTATGATCGATTCCAAGATCTCCTTCACAAAATTTAATGGCAATACTCCTGGATCCTTGTCAATAACAGCATATATTCTTTTGCTGTATTAATAAGAATTGGCTAAAGTTACTTATAAAAGAAAAGAAAAAAAAGAAAAAGAAAAAAGAATGGCTAGAGTTAATCAATCTAATAGCAACATGCCTAACTTGGTAAATGGATAATGTCAAAACAAATAGGAGGCCTGCTTTATTTTGAAATTTGTACAGATTTTCCTATATAATTGTTGAATATGAGGTGTGATGTTATAGCCTTATTGTTATCAAAACTTGTTTACTTTTGTAATAGATATGTGCATATTTCTTTCTTTTCTCAGTTTTTCTTGGTTGTAAGTTACAAATGCATCCGATGTGGATCTTAAATGATTTTTTTATTTGTGAAAAAAATGTGGATGTATATTGACTGAGCATGGATATCATCGTATAGGTCTGTCTATTCATTGTTAGAATCCTAGTTTTCACTGCTTGTTCTGTTGTTACTGTTTATGTAGAATTCATATTTCCATTTTCGGGTGAGAACTGTAACTCATCATGAAAGATGCTTCTTTGATATCTCAGGTAGAACTAGCCTTTTCCAGATATGAAAAGCAGTGGATATAATGCTTTTCCATCCTCTCAAAGGCCATTTTGATTGTTTCGCTACATGTGAAAATGGCGTTTGCAACTGAATGTGTTCTGTAAATTGATATATATAAAAAGACCTTTGTTAATTATATTATACAGAGTTGCACTGCTTTTAAGGATGTTATCAATGATCACTTGGAACATGAGTATAGTCTTCCTCGTATTACATGAGTATTCAGAATAATAAATCTTCAATGATTTGTTGGTATCTGATATTTGATTCTAATGTCTCATTCTAGGGTTTATTCATTTAACCTTTAGTTATATGGAGGTGCTTTAAAGACTGACATGAAAACTTCCTTTGAATTGGGGGTGGGGTGATGGAGAATTTTAAAAATGTATGCTTTATTTGCCTTGTAAGAATTTTAAAATCCAAGATATGATTGAATTTTTCCACAAGTTTAAACTTGGAAACAAAGCACTCGAATGCAATTGAAAGCTTGCAAATATAACAAGAGGATGCCATTGTTTGAATTAGGGCAGAAAGAAGCTTTGAAAAAAGAAAAAGACATGTAAATGCTTTGGAATTAAATATCCTATAACTATAACATTAAAATTTTCTCCACCTTCAACCTTCCTTTGGCACTACCATATAAAAACCTCTTGAAATGTTGTTATAAATGATGATGGCTCAACTTTACTCATAGAAGACTTGAGACTCATTTTTGAGGCGGGATGAGATAAGCGATACGACTTAGCTCTGCCCTGTCAGTAGAAATAAAAGAGTGCAAAACAACTCTGAAAACTGAAGTTTTCATTATTAGGAGCAATTTCAAAAATGCTTTGCCAAGGCCGTCTTAAAAATAACATTCATAATTTTTTTTTTTTTTAAAAAAGAATCTTTCCTTTTTTTAGGCCAAAAATAACATTCACATTCGTTTGGGGTTGTTGGCCACCAACTGGCCTTGCCCATTGCTGGCCACCATCAGGGCTAGCCTACCATCGGCCACTGCCGGATGCAATCGGGGCATTTTGCCTCGATTCCAGAATGGTGCGTGATGCCTCGTTTGAACCTGGTTGTGATCGAGACATTTTGTTTTGTTACGGGGCTATGCTACATTGCGGTGTACAAGCGAGTGGTTACTAACCTTTAACCGTTAATCATATAACCGCATAATCGCTTTTATAGGTAGTTAGAAAAAACTGGTTAGCAATTTTAATGATAGACGAAGAAGATTAATACCCGCAAATCGCAAACCGCATACCCTTATACATATAGATATATTATATATATTATATATTTTATATATAAACATATTTCAAATATCAATAATATACAAAATGATGTTGTTTTGGTGCTTTTGATATAGGGTTTTCGTTTTGAGTTTAATAAAATTGATCTTTACTCATAAATACTAATAATAATAATAATAATATTCTTGAACTTTGTTATATTTTGAAACTTTCTACTCATTTAAAAAAGGCCCAAAACCATTTAAAATAGGCCCTAAAAAGAGCCTCAAGGAAGGCCACAAGCACCAAAATAAGCTCATTTTTAAAAAGTGGTTATACGGTACGATTATAAGTTTCAATAACCGCTAATTAGCAGTTATTTTAAAACAACTGCTTAAGGCGGAATGATTGCAGTTACAAAATTCAATAACTACCTAAGGTAGTTGCGGTTGGCGATTATAGGCAATAACCGCTAACCATGACCACTTATACACCCCTATGCTATATCATATATTATAACTGGTGCAAAAACACCTAAGCTATTGATTGAGTTTTCTATTTTCATTTTTACCGACAAAGGTGAAGGTGCCTAGACTTGTCGCAAACGGCAGCGGTCGATGGCAAATGGCGGAGTATAGTGGTAAGAGTTTTCAATGACCGGTGGTGTATAGTAACTAGAAATGTCAAATAAGCGTTGATGTAACACCCTCAAAATTAATTGTAGTAATTAACTGGGAGTATTACTTGCAATGCTCTCAAATTAATTAACTGAAAGTACTACCTTAAATAGCAAATATCATGGTAAAATCTAGCCGATGTAGAACAAAATTGATAAGAACCGTAAACTAATACCTCATTGGTGTCTCTTACACAAAATACAAGCCATAGCCTTTAAGCAAAGGGGGACAACCATGCCAATCCAAGCAGAGCAACTAGAAGCCCACTCTACCTTTCTTTACTTAGACTTCGTTCTTCAAGGAGACCTATATGCATTTCCTATGTTTCGTAACTGTAAACTACTATCTTGCAAATCGAAGCAAGCAATGGTTATAGTATGATCTCGTGTCTAGCAGACAAGGACATGGACTTCTATAAAGACGAAGATTGACAAGTTGTCTTGTTTGTGATATGCAAACGGTTGATTGTCCCGAACAATTTGGATGTTATGTGTATGGAAATTGCAGAGGGAGAAAGGTTAATCTGCCCACGAATAAGCTTACAGGGAGAACAATTCTGAAAATACATTAAACACTGCCTCTCCGAGGCCTTGTTAACATAAATCCTAGCGGAAGAAACTCTACTCTGTGCACCCTCGCACTAGCACGTACTAAATTGTAAAACGTATAAATATTATTAAAAAGAAGTAACTGCATAAGTCCACGACTTAGTAAGTTAATTATCACAGAACTTAGCTCATGCCGTGAGGCTAGTTCAACTAAAAGAAATGGACAAAAAGGGGCATTTGCAGAATATTATGGGGTTTATGTAAAATCATTTTGAAAATTTGTTATCTCTACAATCAAGCTAACATGAAAAATGGTAGGTTTATAAAATCATTAAGGCGCAATTATAGAGACAACATTTTTTAGTTTAAATCAGATAACATGTTGATGAGAAGTACAATTTAATATAATATTCATAATATTAACGGTCATAACCATCCTCCGTATGGCTTATCCGTACCTTTACGTCTTTGTGTGTGAGCGTGAAAACATTGATTCAAACTATACTTGCAAACACCATGAGGAAAGGTCAAACGTTCAGGAGGAAAATTTGTTCGTTCAAAAATCACCTTTTTACTTCAAAAGATTTATTAAAAAATATTTTTGGATCACCATTTTAAATAAATATATTTATTATGTGTTTATTTTCAGGGCATTACATGGACAGTGGCCAGAGATGCCAAAGGGTCGCTAATGATGGTGACAGATGGCGAACGGAGATGGCAGAAGGCTGTCGGGAATGATAGTGGATAATGGGCTTATTGGACAGTGACTGGCAGTGGGCTGGGCTAATGGTATGCAGGAGAGCTGGGCCGACAATGGGCTAGAGATAGGCTGGGCTAAGTTGGTTACGGCCTGACCTGTTGTTGATCATGTGCGTGATGGAGGTGCGTGGCACATGTCATTTCAGGACAGCTATGTGTGGTGGCACGTGGCGGTGTGTGGTGGCAGATGGAAGTTTGTCTGAATCTTTCAGAGGTGCGTGAGAGCGCATGGGTGGTCGGATTGGTTTTTTTTCACTGGCAAAATGTAGTTAAGTATGTATAGAATCTAAGGGTATTATTTATTTAAGAAAATAGTATCCCTAAATATATGAACCGTTAATAGAAAATGTGATGGTGAGAGGGAACCTTCCAACCCAATTAGAAATCATAGAAAGATGGCTCTACTACCCCGTTAGGAGAAAAAAGAAAAGAAGAAGAAGAGAATATATAAAGTCTTTTGTATTTATGAATTATTTATAATTGAGTGAGAGCTTGGGCTTGAGATATTACTATTTAGTGTCCTTACTAGGGTTCATGTATCAAGATAAATTGGGTAGGTTTTTAGAGAGAACTTGTACTTCCTTCTAATTTCCGCTTGGAAATAAACTTTTTTTTGGTTATTTTTATTAAAAATAAGCCGTCTTTATATAGACTTACAAAATTACAAACTGATAAGATTAGTAATATTCAATCTAATGATAAATCTAATCTTGGAACATTGATAATAAAACAAATCTAATTTGATCTTAAAAATAATATCTAATCCTTATTTAATAGAATTTTACTCGAATGCAACTTCTAACATATCTTTTTTTTTTTTTTTTTTAAAAAAAAATGAACTTCTAACTTATCTAAACATTAGTTTCGTAACCGTTCATAATTAGAGAAAAAGAAAACTATCTTTCAAAAAGATCAATGATAATATGACAAATTCTTTTTTTCTTTGATTTAGTAAATCAATAATATTATTGAAAATCCAAAACTAATATGACAAATTCTCGCACAAGAATTCTCTAATGATTGTGATTGTGATGATGGAGGAGTCGGCAGCTGGTTAGTATTACCGAGTATTTAATATGGGTAAAAAAATGATCAATTTACTCGGATTGTGTACTCAATATATATCTCCCATGTAATTTGGTAACTCTACAATTACATAGTTGATGTTGCAAGGACCGAGGCTAACAGTACCCCCCATTTTGTTATAGACTAACATGTCTTAGTCTATTTTAGATGTTTGTACAACAACTCTTGTATGTTTATTTAGATGTGATTATATTGTTAAGAGAAAATAAAAATTATTCCGCCGCGAGCTTTTATGATGTATGTAGTAATAAAGTAATACTAGAAGTCCTTTTTGTGTTCCTCTAAAAATAATAAGACTTTTTAAATCACTATTGGACTTATGATTGATCACTATTAAATTTTGATGAAATAATAATTTTAAAAGTCACATCATTTTTTAAGGAAGACAAAAGAAACTTATAGAATTACTCGTAGAAATGTCACATGGAATGTGTGATATTTTCACTTATGGCTTTGTTTTAAACACCGAGGTGTTACAACCCCTGAGGTTAATTCATGTAAACTTATTCTAAAAAATCATGTAAAAACACATTTAAAATGTCCAATTAACTAATTCCCCAATTAAATTGCACCGCAAGAGCTAAAACAGTATATGGTGGTTGGCTCGATAACAAGGTTGAACGCTTCATAATAGTCGACGACATCTATTTGATTGAAACTTTTAGCAACCAACCATGCCTTATGTCGACCACTTTAATGTTCAAGTAAGTCGGATTTTAAGAACAAGTAAGGAGCATATAATGTGTTATTGATCACTTTAATGTTGAACTCCTCTGCCTGCCTATTACACATTTAACATTTTTTAAGAACAATTAAGGAACATTATTGATCACTAGTCTCATGTACTTATTTTTCTATGAAAAAAATGTTTAACGAGGCAACAAAAATAAGACTAGAAGAAAAAGCAGAATCCATCATAAAATTAACTAAGAGTAGGATTCAAATGTGGTAATAAAGAAAAGCCATATCTCTTTTCTCAATAATTAGTTGATTGAAGTA
>FXXK01003955.1:712-12176 GCA_900184695.1 Betula pendula | reverse complement strand
GTACGCAAATCTCAAAAGCTTAATGGTAATATTAAGGGTTAGAATTTTATGAACTCCCACAATAGAGTTGATATTATCCTAAGAACTTTAAAGGATTCCAATTTCATTATTATATTTGTGAAATCAAATTAAAGCAAACTTTTTTCCCAACTTTTCATCATATCTTGATATAAACTACTGCCATTTAGGGCTGATCTTCAATGAAACTAGAAAGAGCAGATGGTACAGTTATTAGGAATAGGGATTTAAATCGATCATTTTTTGGCTTTGTTGCTCAAGAAGACAAAAGAAAATTCCTCACCTAGTATTAAGTGGACGTCTCGGCATCAGAAATCTCTTCATGGTTTCAAGCACTCGCAGTTCAAGCCTTTTCAAAATCTCCCTTCAGATATGTCAAAACCAGTAAGAAAATTCATGTGTTAGATTTCAACGGTCAACGTTGAGAAACTCTTAGGATCCCAAAAGGTGAAAAAGAAAAAAGAAAAAGAATTATTGAGTACGCGAGAGCATAATTCCGTTTACCTACCACACAAATGGCTCATAAGAACGGAAAAGCATATTGAGAATTAATTTTGAATAATTACAAATTGGACTCCATAGTAGTCCATGATATTTTAATTCCCCTTGTTAATGAGCTTAGCTTGCATCATTAATTAAACATTGAAAGATCATTGATTGCTTCGGGGCTATTTTTAACAAGATAGAAGAAATTAGCCTACAGGTCTGATATATAGGCTAACATTGCATTATAAACAAGTCTAATAAAGTTCGTGTGTCTTTTAACATATGAAAACAACATTTTTTTAATAACATAGTTTCTCACTTGATTTTTTTATAGCACTAATAAAAAAACATGTACACTCACATGCTAAGGGACATGTATCACTTAAATTAGAAATGGTTTGTATGATTAACTACAAACTAGTTTGTAGCTAATTTTATATTCCTTTTAACACATAGGTGTTTACCATGTTAGAAAAGAAAAAGGTTCTGATCTAGATTTGATGGTACAGTTCTTCATTTCTGACACTAGTGTGTTTGACACTCTATTTTGGCATATAAAAGTGTGATTTTAAACTAAATTCCAAAAATGTATTATTTGGGTGTGTTTTTAAAAAATTACGATTTGAAAATGCATTTGTAAAAAAATCTATTACTTTTCAAATCGAATGTAAGGGGGGTGCGTTTTTAAAACATGTCGATTTTAAAAGTCAAACTGCAATTTTATCAAACACTTAATTACATTTTTAAAATTTCTTTTAAATCGAACGTTGTAAAACTATACGTTTAACTCTAACGAACTGTTAACATCACTATTAAAGAAGTCTTGTTCGGCCGCTTTTCAATAATAATGTACATATATATGGTTATAAAATTTGGATTATTGGTCTCTCATTACTGAAAATTTGCATTGAATTACGGCTTCGTTCTGGTTGAAGTATATTAATGACTCATCTTCTCCAAGTAAGCCATGGAATTAAGATTTTGTACACAAGGTTGGGAATCAGAACTAACTAATCCGAGAAAACCAGGTACCTATGAACCCATCTTCCCCCCATATCGCCTTCTCGTATTTTGAGTAATATTTATTGCCTACACACATTCTCATTCCCACACTTCTTGGCGCGGTTTTTAAAATTTCTTTAATTTGATTAGATCACTAGTGAATTTTAATTTAATGGTAATTTTAAAAACCTTATAAGCTAATGTGAAAATAAAAGTGTGTAGCATTCTCCTCTTATTTTGATGTTTGCTGTTTGGTCACCAGGCTAAACAAGGTATGCTTCGTCCATGATACCAAAGCCAAATTCGGACAAGTTTAATTTATTTAATTCTGACTATGTACTGGGTAACAGGGGCTCCAAATTTGCCACGTCGAAGCTGTTAAGCTTCAATTATGGCCCAACGTGCATTTTGTACTACCCCACCACGCAAAGGGGTAGGGTGAGGAGGCTCTTATTACTATATATATATACTATAGTATATATGAAATTTGGGGAAAATACCATTTTACCTCCTTATGTTGTAGCTGTTTTTCATTAGACCTCCATTGTTTAAAAATTTTGCAATCCACCCCAAACTAACTTTTTAATTTTTCAATTCTGGGCCTTTCCGTCAGATAGAACCGTCTTTTAGACGGTATGTGTGGTCACGTGCGCCCCACGTGAGAATCTTTTTTTCATTTTATCCCTCTATTACCCCACGGTTCAGCAAAACAGAGAAACGATCTAAGCTCATGGCGTTCACGATCTGAAGCCCGGATTTCCCTGTTCTTCTCGTCGTGGACAAAAGCTAGAATGTACCCATCTCTTCTTTTTCCGAACGGGCCCTCTCTTTGGCAAGAAACATGGGCTCTCCACCGTATTTTCCAATCGCCGTAAATATGCTTTTTCCTCCCCCGTTGAAAGATCCACCTTCGCGAATCCCGACACCTTAGGCCACGGTTCAGCAATGGCCAAATATGCGTACCTTGTCTTCCTCCCAAGCTTGTTCTGATTCACCATCCCGGCCTCTAAATTGACCTGTGGGTTAAAATAAAGCAATTTAACAAAACCTGTTCAGAAGGGGACATGATGGGTCGGCGTGTGGACTCGCCGGTCTTCAAATTGAGCCTGATTTCAGAAAGCACACTCTCCAGGCTCTCGTCGCATTCGTTGAAGATTGAGTCCGGCGGAGTCATGCATGACCCGATCACGACGACCTCGTTGGACTCCGGCTCCTCCTAAGCATTCTACAAATGGAAGTAAAAAGTCTCCGGAGAGCCACCGGTAATCATTTCCTGGAGCTTGAAAACCACTTGCTGGGAGTGGAATCTCAACGTCAGGGGATTTCTTGGCGTCTGGAAAGAATTTGAAGTACTTGAGGTACGGCTTCTGAACGACGTCATAGCTGAGAGCAAAAAGCTCCTTGGAAACTGGGTCGTTGGGGGTAATAGGGGGATAAATGAAAAAAGATTCCCACGTGGGGCGCACGTGACACACATACCGTCTAAGAAGACGGTTCTGCCTGACGGAAAGGCGGAATTGAAAAAATTAAAAAGTTAGTTGGGGTGGATTGCAAATTTTTAAACAATGGAGGTCGAATTGAAAAACAGCTACAACATCAGGGGGGTAAAGTGCATTTTCCCCTTAATAATATAACTAAAAAAATATATACCTATAGCATCTGCATTAGCGATTATGCCATTTTCTTCGTGATTCTAGTCCGTTCTTACTGCTCGGTGATCTTCCATAATAAATATTCTATCAAACCATAGTGGCAAATTTATTCTTCTTAGTTCTCGAGTATTTGATAAACCTAAAAGTTTGAAGAAATTATCCTAGAGTTGCTAAGAGTTGAAATGTTGACCCATTATCAACCTTGCGAATTAGCCAACCCAAGGGGGCCTTTCAGAATGAACTATGGTCCATCCCACAAACTGTTAAGCCCATCAATTGCAATTTAATGGGGAATATTTCCCAACAAGTCCATTATTGAGATGGCCTTATTGAAATCATTAATCGAAAGTTTTGTCCAATGATTACACTAGTGGAAACACCTGAAAATATGAATATCCTATTCAAGTTAATTCTATTTTTAATATATGAGGATCTCGTGCGCCATTGATATCGTTCACACAGTATCTTGAGGATTCGCGTTAAAAACAATAGAAAACACAGTATCATTTGCGATCTGAACCTCCCAAAGAGTACTCAAGAGCTTACCACCTTTTTAAATCGGCCTCCTAAGAAACTTCAATCTTCTTTATTTGTAAGGCCGTGCAATCACTAATCTCAGCCCTTTCAAACTAGTGCAATCCAATCTACAAAAAAATACAGAAGGTAACCAGAACATTCTACTATAAAGTGGAAATGGTTGCTGGTATGCCACAGTGGGGAGGGTGTTTGACGCAGTACCTGTCAGGATACAAGGTGGGAGTTGAATGGAAGGGAGGTGCTCATCAGTGGTAGTGAAGCATGGGTGGGACTGTTTACGAGTTGTGGAGAAAATATATTTTTTTTGGGGGAAAGATCTTCTAGCACTGGTTGTTGTGCCTAAAATAAGCATAATTAAATACTTTAATTGCCATCCACATATTTGATGGACTGAAAGATTTACATGTACCAAAATCATAACTTACATGCATAAGATGTCATGAATAAAGATTATTATACTGTATCGTTTATAAGAGTTAAGAACATTTACTATACATGGACGTTTTTGTAGCACTATTGGAGATGATATTTTATTTCCTAATTGGAAACTATATAATTGGTTTTTGGTTTTGTCTTTTCTGGAAAAAAAATGTAACATGTTAGTCACCTTATAGATTTCAGTTGTATTCTACTTTTCTAGATTTGAGTCTTCGCGCATTCTATTTTTTTTCAATGACTATTTGTTTTTTTGGAAACAAAAGCAATTGTATCTTTCACTTATTTAATTTCATGGCTTTATTAGTAGTTTAATAAATCTGTAAATCCTTTTGATACACCCTGGTTATGTAATTATTGAACTAGCAATAATTGTCATATATATACAAATAAAACA
This sequence comes from Betula pendula, assembly GCA_900184695.1. Taxonomy (NCBI): domain Eukaryota; kingdom Viridiplantae; phylum Streptophyta; class Magnoliopsida; order Fagales; family Betulaceae; genus Betula; species Betula pendula. Next base: position 7,649 of record FXXK01003955.1, on the reverse strand, counting down.
TCTTTTTTTTTTTAACAGCTCCACAAATGAGACTTTTATATTTTCTAGTTGACTCATTTTATGATGATATCCTACGAATCTCCATTAAAAGATTTTCTAATTTACAAATTTATTTTCGTGTTAATCACTCTAATCGTATCAATTTATGTAATTCTTATCAGATCTCAGTATTTATTTAACTTAATAAAATTTTTTAACAGTAAACATACTTTATAGCTTAAGTAGATAGCCGATGAATTAATTTTGTTAATAAATACATTGTTATTAGTATTCTACCAATGAACACAAAAAAATAAATTATTAATAACATAACTGGATCAGTCAAATCAAGTAATGTACCTGGTTTTTATCAATATTTATCAACATTTGAAATTATTACGCTTATGGGCAGCCAATGATGGACCAATGTAAAGTTGTTTTTGTAAATATGATCAACAAATTACCATAACAATAGCTAACACGCTACACAACTACATACAAAAAATCAGACTAACGGTTAAATCAAGTAAGTCCCTAATTTCTGTTATTCTTCCCTTGTTTTTACGATTCGCAAGGATTGCTTACATGTAAGTTGTTTCAATTACATTTCGAAGCACCAAAAGCAATTTTTCTTGAGATCTTCTTACATCAGGATAGGATGGCACTAAAATATGTTTTTTTCAGTTAACATTCTTATTCTGCTATTGAAATGATTAGACATCAAAGCTAAGATATCAATTATAGAGTATACTCATACTTAAAAGCAATGTCCTTTTGTTCCAGAATAACGTATAAAAATGAAAAAAAGGAAGAAAAAAAAAAAAAAAAAAAACACCAACACAAAAAAGAAAGCTTGGTATCTGCTGTAAAAGATGACAATAGAGTGGGATTCGAACCTAAACCCACTATCATTTTTAGTTATTATTATAACAGCACATCCAATATAATTATAAATAAGATCCGGTAACACTAAATACTAATCTAAAAAATAATATGTGCGTTCCATATGCTAAAGAAAATCGTGCCATATACTACACCACACAAAAAATATCGATTTGTAAAGATGTATCTTCCCTAAAACCTTAGAATATGTAAGGAAAAAATATCTTTAATCAAATTAATTTAAACTTAAACCTGTTTTTTTTAATAAACAAAAGATTTAAAAAAAAGAAACCAAATAACTCACTGGCTCACCACTTATCCATCAAGTGCATGATCCCAACATAATAAAATTCAATATTAACGCCATATTCACCCAAACTAGAAAAACTAGCATAGCTAGTCTACCAAACTCGATACAAATATATACATAAGGAGAAATTAATATTTCAGAACAAAAACCTTACCCCGAAACAGAAAAGCTTGTATCTATCTCACAATATTTCAGATCACAACAATGCAGAACCATAGACTCTGAATCAATCATGATCAAAAGGATCTTAACACCAAAACCAAAAACAAAAATAAGAATTAAATACTAAAACCCAAAAGAAATAAAGCATGAATTGTAGAGAAATTCTTTTAGTCACCAAAATCAGAGAATTTACATTTACTCCACAAAGTCAATCATAACATATATTATTAGGAAAGCTTAGTAAATGCATTTGGCTCACTTAACAAAATAATAATTTAAGGAAGGCAATAATCTTATTATAATGATAAATATTTAAAACTAATAAAAGAATAATCACTATCAAAATAAACCAAAGAGAAAAGGATTTCCTACACCGTCTTTTGAAAAAGCGATACGAATTTTCGAACGCATGCTACAACAGTCTATAAAATACTCAAAGACAATTTTGTATCACATCAGACGACTCAACTCAAACTAGATCCTGCTTGACATCATCAAACCCCACACAAAAAAACCGATAAAATCAATCCTATCTCTTAAAAATCATTAAGTAAAGAACCAGTATCATTCTGAACTCAGCACTGGATAATTTCCGCGACCTTATCTATAATTACATCAATTGCAAACATAACAACCTGTTACTTGTTGTTCTAATGTTGTAACAAAGCTTAAATAATTAAAAGAATACTATAAAATCTTAATTCTAATCACGATCAGTTATAACAAAATAGCCGATAAAACAACACTCTATAAACACAATAAAGGCAGTGATAGAATCAAACAATCAATTATTGATAAAGAAAAAAAACACAAAAAAACTTTCCTTGCCTGTCTTGAAAGAATCCTACCATTATGACAAGCTAAACGAAAAAAAACACAAAAGCCAAAATAAAATATAAGATTATTGTTAAACATGACTCAATCATCGATATAAAAAAACGTGAAACTCAAGATAAAGATCCAAATATCCACATGAACTATACACCATAATTTCACCTGCAGACTACCTATAAATAAACCCACACGGAAACACTCACCCAACCCAAAAACATGAACTTATAATTATCCCACATTAACACCACTATTAGTTACCCGTGAATTCCACTCACCCTAACGCATCTATCAAAATTCCGTCCTCGACCCAAACACTTTAAGTATGAAATTGATAACAAAAAAACCTAAACTTAAAAAATTATAACTTTCACTTTTTTAACTCCTATGAATGCATCAGAAGAACGAGTTTGCTAATACTCTCCAAAACAATACATATAGTGCCTTTATAAATGATCCTCTCTCCAATATACTCAAAAGCCGGTTTCTTTTTTCTTCTATTAAATTGAACAGAACTAAAATGTGTAGTAGGCCTACTTAGTGAGCCCTCACAATCACATGAAACAGCTAAAAATCATTGAAGCTTAAATTATCATTGCAGCTCCCAGACGCACCTCGAATCCACAACAGAACACACCAAAACTTCACGCCGTACCGACCCAATATCGCGATCAAACAAAATCGACCTTCCTGCACCGAATATACATATATAAACCCTTACCACTTATTTTTACTCACGTGTATTTTCTGCTTTCTCTGGCTCTCTACTGCTTCCAAACAAGCTCAGGCTTGCTCTCTCTTGCGATCAAAGCAATCTCTTTCGTGCTCTCTGCAATCCAAGGACATGTTGACGCAGATTACGAGTTCCTCTGCTCAGTTAGTTATGCGTGCGAGGATCTACGGGTTCTCTGGAACGTTAACTTCAGAATTATTCTCGAGAAATGGTAAGCAATGTTAAGGTTTTTTTTTTTTTTTTTTTTTAATTCCTTGTGTTATTCAAGTGTTGTTGTATTCGTTGTATTTTGTTCTTAAAAATCTGTACTTTTTTTCTATGATCCGTTCTTTAAGAGGGATGTTGCTCGTTTCAATAGGGTTTACTTGTAGGTGAATAAGTCTGTGAAATGGTTTTAGTTCTGAACAAATCTGGTTTAATTATATAGGATGAATAATTTCGGTGAATCTGGGTTTTTTTTTTTTTTTTTTTTTCTTTATTTCTAATTAATAGTGGTATTGAAGTTTCTTATCAAATTATTTCTGAGTTGTTTGGGTATTAGAATTCTTACAATTGACATATGGCAAAACCAAATACCGTTATAATTATATCAATTAATCAATAGATGATTTTCCATTTATTGTGTCTATGCGATGTCAGGAATTCATTATTCTCATTATTTCGTAATATTGTTTGTTATCATGTTGCAACGTTTATCCGGTTTCTCGGTTATATATTGTTGTATATTCTGTCATTTTGGCTAGTTTCTTGCTATTATTCTATGTATTTTTGTTTGGTGCTTTTTTTCGTGGACCATTTTATATTGTGTCTATTGACATGTTGGATGATTTGTTCTTCAATGTCAGCTCAAGACTATATTTTACAAATTGCAATTTTATTTTGCCTTTATCCAGACAACGAAGCGGATTATATGTGTGATGACTATTACCTTGCGCTCTTGTCTCTCCTCTGTATACTGTGTGTCTATAGATAATTGCGTGGTAGGCGCCGACAATAACCTATTAATTGAGAAGTACTCAGACCAGAAAGGATAGTTAGACATCGATTCAAGATACCACATATTAAATGAGCTCTCCAGTTCTAACTATCATCAAAATCTATGACACCACTATATCCTCTTTTGGACCTTAGACTCTCGTACTCCACACCATCCCCCTCTCTTCCATTATGCGCCCGTACTACACATTCCTCTTTTTGTCCATTCAATAAGTACAATAATTGACTATCGCCAAGAAACTCACCGCCCGATTTAGATGGAAGATATAAGTATGAATGCAATAGATATAAAACAACAAAAAAACTACTCACAAGTGATATAGAAAGAATTGGGGATTTCGGAATCAAATATGAGAAAATTTTACCAACTCTTTGGTATTTGAAAAGTTAGAGCTTATTTTAGTCATTAGGAATTCGTTAGCTTTACTTAATTTGTTTCTTTGTTTATTGGTTTTTATGTTATGTTTAGGTGTGGTTTATCCTTTAATTCCCTGTGAGCCACAATCGTAAGGTTTGTAGCTTTGTTGAATTCTGTGTTACTATGGTTGGTGGTTTTTTCGAGAGGACTGCATAATGCATCGTATGCTTTTTTTTTTTTTTTTTGATTAATTTAAAAAAAAATATTTTTAATAGATATGGTGCAATGTCTCCGGTTGAAGAATGCTACATCCATACGAGGAACTTTAACTATACAAGATATTTCCTATTTTTTGTTGTTGTATTGTGGATGATGCTTGCGATACGCGATTATAAATTGCGGGTCCTTGTATTATAAATTAATTGTTACGTTGTATAATATAGTATAATCATGACCAATAAACATTAACTTAATGTATCTTATAAAAATAAAAATATTAGAAGTAAAGTTACGTATGAGTATCGCAGATAATTGACCAAAAATCTATCTACCTAAGGCACACATTAACTGCTACTTTATATTGTTTTTTTAGCTATTCGCTATTGTTTACTTATTGAAGTTTATTTAACTTTCGGTATTGTCCTTGGTTCTTCTCTTTTAATTATTTTAAATTTTTATGGTTAAATATTGGTAGCCTTGAGTAATGTCCTGATCTGTTTTTTCCAGGAGTTCTCAATTTTGCTTAAAAACTTTCTAAAACCCTATAACATGTCGAGTTTTGTACTTATTCTGGTGTATTACTTTGCCACATTTGTTTCTATGTAAAATACCATCTTAATTTAATTCCCACTGAAAATCTATTAGCATTTAAATCTATAGTCAGTTATTCTATTATACCGCCAACATCATCTATCACAGTAGGCCAATAACACTATTCATTTAAATCTTGAAGAAAATTCACAGGTAGAATTCTTCTATAACTGAGGTAATGGCGCAACTTTCCAAAAATTTTGCTAAACAATAAATACTAGCCAATAATACTCTCCCTACGTAGAATTCGACTGGTCTGCTAAAGTTTGTAATCTTTCCAATAGTTTGATAGTCTGGGTAAATGCTCTTGTTTAATGCGGTTCTTTCTGGATATCGTTAGAGTTTTTATTGTTTAGTAGTAATTCCTATGTTTTTTGTTGCTATTAGGTGGTATGGTTTTATTATAGCAGAATGAGGTTTTTCCCGGTTTGGATGGAATGATGCAGCGTGGTGTGTATCTTTAACTTGTTTGCTTGCTTGCGTATGACCCTTACAATATTCTCTTGTGATTTTTGACAATGCATATTTTGTTACAGCGAATATCGGAGAAATTTATTTCAAAGGATTTCATTTTGTGTGCTTTCCATAATCATGCTTGTTTGTGTGACTAACTTTCTGAATCTCATTGGACAGACGTCGAGAAGGGTTACAAGCTGTTGAAATTGTGGATGAGTCATGTCAACTTGATTTGAATTTACTAGACTGATGTTATGGTGTTAGAAATTTTTCTTGTCCTTTTGCTTCCGAAACACTGTTTTCCTCTGGGATGCATGCACAATCACTCTCTCGTCAGAACTTCGTCGACAATTGATGAGGAGAGGGGCCCTGTAAAAGTGTCAATTGGGCTTTGCTATGTATGTCAGTCAATTGGTTGTTATTGTTGCCGCAAATCGCCGTTTGGCTTAATAATTCCCCATGGTCCAGCGTGTGGAGTTTATGTTTGTAGCAGGTGAATGTGGGTTTTTTCTATTTAAATAATAAAAACCTAATTTGTTCTTTCGTTTCTTTCTGCCCGCAATTTATGGTGAGTTATTGAATTTTTACTTATCTTTATGTCTTATATTATTATTTGTTAATGCAGATAAGAACATTTCAGAGACGGTCACAAACACAAAGAAATGTGGTATACCCTGAGCTCGTGCGACAAAATAGCCCCTTCCCCTACCTTAAATCCGGGAATGGATGGTCAAAGATCGATCAAAACAAGGGAGTAGACAAAGACGGAATCCGCCACAAACACAATCCAATAATGAGCGCGCAGTAAGATCCCCACGTGTTGAACTCGCAAAAACCAGCGTTGACATGGGACACAACATAACAGGAGCCTAGTCATAAAAAACGCATCATGTCGGCAAACTACATAGAAAAAATAGGTACACGAACAGCTACACGGCCAGGGATGCTGTCAATAGTGGACAAACCAAGTGAAGCCCACAACACCACTCAACCAAATACCGTATACGAACGCTAAATTCGCATGGAAAGGCATAGATCCGCACCATTAAACTAAGTGCTATAGAGGCGCCTCAACGAGTCTGGTTGCTGCACCTACTTACCTAGACTATACCCCTAAACTTGGACAACAAAGTGTTAAGTGGCTTACAAAGACTTTCGCTCTAGGACCGCAAGCTCCAAGATCAGGGCCTATCATTAAGGTAGTCGCATTCTCAAGAACTAGTACACTACGCTCTACTCGGTGGGAGTGGGGGTGAAATCATCTAATACGTCTATTGAGGCTAACACCACTGCTCACACTTCACATTCAAAAAAAAAACACACAATGCACGGAGAGGTCCAGCAGTCGCTCTGAACTGCAGTATAGAACCACCTCGTCGTCTCTATCGGTTGAAATGGTAGACATAGAAAATTGTACTGG
>FXXK01003934.1:3959-15447 GCA_900184695.1 Betula pendula | reverse complement strand
ACGCTATCGGTTTATCCATTTTCTTCTTATTCAGTGTTATGTTGGTCTATGTTGGTCGTCACGGAAAAAATGATAATCTTCATGATCCTGTTATTCACTCTTCACAGAGAATATGGAGATATATAGAGAACCTTTATATGCTCCAGAACTGAATAATTTGTAATGCGACCTGTGATTAACAAGCTATAGGACATAATATAGCCATGATGAACATAATTATGGAAGGCTAGTTTGTAATCAATGTTAGAAGACACGCTGTAAATACTGGATGGCATACAACTAAGCTCATACAATGTCATTACAACGATCTGACAGGTATTAGGAGCTATCACAACGACACATCCATTATGGAGCTTCTTTGGTGAGGAAGATATCCAGCAAAGGCAATGTGTTTTGCTGTGGAATCTGGCTGTATACGAATTCCAATCCCTCATCATCCTATACAGTGACCTCACTAAAAAATGATGACATATAAGGAAATGAAGGGTTTATGTACTGCCATATAGGAAAGATGGCTGTATCTTACTTGGCCTATGGCATGGCCTTGCTGAGGCAAATGTGGTTGAAAGAACCTGAGAGTGGTAGGAGAAATCTTGAAAAAGAGGACTTATAAGTTTACTTTATGTTACTTAATGGAGGTTCGAGAACAACGAGCTATCTATAAATAATATTTTAGTGATACCAAAGCACGAGGAGACGATGGAAGCCATATGTGAGATCATCCAGATGACAGTCTTATGTGTAACCAGCGATAGGTTATTCATTCGAGACAAGCAGTTAAATGGGAAAAAGAAATAAGATGAACACTAATATCATATTAATGGCGTATATATTTACGGGACATATACAAATACCATCAGTCCAGATCTATGGTTAGATGATCATGAAGAAGCTTAGGACCTGATGTAAACTATATGATAGCTGGTAATCATCTAAAGTACACTTATATTACCTAAGATGACAGTCATAATGCACTATAACATTTGAAATATGAAAACTTCTTTAAGAACGAATTAATTAGTATGTTATAATTATTTAACTAAATATTTACTAATAATACCAATAGGTTTAGGACCACTATAGGAAGATTAAGAATACCATAAAATGAGATACTTTTATTATGACTAATTAAGTAATAATAATGAGTGACTAATGATAAGAGTGTGAGTAGCACCATCAATCCGATACCATAATTAAATAAGACAATGTCATCCCATCATTTTCTTAAGAGTATGAACACACTATTCAAGCCCTTTTGGAGTTTTCATAACTTAGCCATTATTAGACAGGAATCATAATAACTCTTTATAAATCGGATGAAATGATTAAAGTCAAGACGATAATGACGAGGATATCCCAATTATTAGATTATCATACAATTAAAATTTAGTGAAAGGTTCTTCTCAGCATTACTGGGATATAGTCATAATTCTCTAACTAACTATTTAATGAAAAATAAACTGCCTATAATAAATGTACCACTCTAAAAAGATACATTATAAGGTACCATGCGATATTATTTGAGGGATGTATCAAATGAAACACTTGGTTTTATTCTCCACCAACCCAAGTCAACGCATAAATAAGAATCGAACCTCGAATATTTACTCATATCGCTATATAACACACAAGAAGAGTAAATTGAATAATAAATTCTTAAGTATTATAGTAAAATACAATCTGAATTAACATGCTATAGAACCATGATATAATTATTAATAAATTCAATCATTAATAATAAATAAAATCCGTTAGATTCTCGACCAATAGATCGATTTAAGCAATATCGAGTATATTAACAATAAACAACAAAATATGCAAAAATAAATAAAGACAAGGTATCCAAGGAAATACGCAAGTAATCCTGAGCCACTCTCAATATAATTCAGTTCAATAAAAGAAACTATCAACTGTAAAATATCAGGAAAACGGAGATTGATAACAATTCGGTAGAAGCCTTATCAAATCTTAATTGGGAAGTGTTTTTTGAACTAGAGACATTTATAACGGAAAACATAAGAAACATTATTATCGGCCATTCGAAAATACACACATGAAGCACAATGCAAGAAATTATTACTACATGGACACATAGGGAGGATTTCAGCTGTGAAAGAAAAAGATCAAAGTAAAACTACAAGAAATATGACAGATAAATCTTTATTATGACATTATAAGTCAGAGAAGGATTGACACAGTATAATACATTGAACGAAGAGAAAGACACTTGTCAGGACCACCAAACTGCTCTTACTCAATGGGAACGAGCACGACACTACACACCAAAAAATCATAGGAACGTAAATCAACTCTATATTGCATTACATTTAATAAGCTGCAAAACATAACCAATCGTCATTGAATCTATATAATATCATAAATGAAAGTAGAAACAATGAAAACTATCAACCGACAACAAATACATGTCAAATTTTAATAATGTATACAAGAAAAACCATCACCATGAAATAACATAAAATGATGGTTTGGATTTAATTTACGAATATTTGGATATACCAGCCACAGAGAGCTGGATCACAAAAAGCATTACTATTAAACGAACTAGACGTAACAAAGATAATAACCGAAAAACACTCACAACCCCTTTAAAAATTAGACTCTGAAATTGACCTAAACTTGTGACAGTGGTTTGTCAGTCCACATTGAAAACTACCAACTAAAAATACAAGTAGTAAAAATATAAACATATACACATAAAGTGAACCTCAAAAGTCAGACTATTAAGGACGCTATTTGCAAATTGTAAGTGTCGTTCATTTCGGCATCCTCAACACTTAGACTTACTTAACATTACACTTACAATCTTAAGTAAAACAATAACTTAATGATCCGTATACTCTTATCACCCATTAGCGTCTTCTATAACACTGGAGATCAACACTAATCGAGAGTACCCTAAGAAGCTATGACAAATATATTATGGGATGAGTGTTATTTGAATGCACCGGTACTTTGGAGAATAGTGCTATTGATGTTCTAGAGTTGAGGCAGTACATTATGTCTCAAAGAGTAAATGTGAGTTGATTTATCGTCAATAATTAAGCAAATCAGTAAAAAAAATAGTCCTTAATAACTTAATGGCCATAAGCCTATTTAGCATAGACTTTTAGAAGCTAAGAGTCGGTGATCTTGATTAAATAGATGCTGATGCATGACTTGGTTCACCTCGAGATCTTGCCATGGGTTCCACCATCGGTATACCTATTCCCAATACCAAGGAGTTACAGTCTTATCTGCTGTATTATTTTGGTTTCTTATTATTATCTACTCTACAGTCAATCGCTATGAACATTATGGATGTGTTTACAACCACGAGACTTATTCAATATAAGGCATTTAATAAGCTGCCGTCCTTAGCCTTATTATGCTATATCCCAAATAAAGAAAGAGCAACGACATGTCATAACAAAAAAGGAGAAGGAAAAAGAAAAAGGAGAGAGAAAAAAGAAAGGTGAGAAACGTCATTGAAGTCTGCATCCAAAGTGCATATGAGAGACGAAAAAAAGCAAGTGCAGGACTGCCAATTGTTATTTTCTTCTCTTTTGTGGTGAGGGTGAATACAGGTGTAGGTCAGGGCAAGCTATTAGAGGTTGAATAAGTAGAAATTTAATTTCCTCATAGTTATTATACTGTTGTACTGATACTTTCCATACTTATTTGATAGATGTATAAGTTCTCCGGTCGTCTTTCCAACAGTAGCATGTATAAGGCTTGTTAAGGTCTGAAATCCACTTAAATATGAGATGTGCGTAGATGAATTCTTTATTATATTTGTAAACTTTATCTTATTACCTTCCCCATACTCACCATGGTCATGTAGGAGGAAATAAGAATAATACCTACAACAGGGATCAATGAGCATATGGAGCTTTGAGAGTGAGACGATTCTGCAGAGATAAGAATAAGAAATACAACGAAAAAGAATCGAAAAAATTTAAGATAGGGCACATAAGATACGAATTTATTAATATTGGAAGAATGCAAGATAAACGATAGACGTTTATGGGTAATGTACTATATCTTTGTCCTTTGATATTGATATCGGGCCAACACGCATACCACACATGATATGAAGAGAGTTAAATAGCGATATGGGGCTTTTAACATAACTTGAACGAAAGCGCACCCAACTATATACAGCAGTCGTTATGCAGAAATTACAGTATCGTCGATTGTCAATAAGATCGAGAGCAGCACACGCTGTGAATCACAAGACATAGCTCGAGCAATAGGTCTGATGGCGTCTATGTCCACCGAGAGAGAGATATCAAGAGCCATCACTATGAAATATACGCGGTAGAAACACTAAAACTCGTTCGCTCACAACAACGCTCACCTCGATGAAGACAACAGTTAGGCATACTAAACCTAAGATATGAAGCAATGGAAGGAGAGTCGTCACACCTAGAAGAATCAAATGCCAACCGTGCAATAGAGTTCAAACAAGCCATCCAATATCTCAATCTAACCTTCAGTCACCGTACTAGTTTCGTAACCAAAATAGGCATTGATAATGAAGCAATTACTGCCTCGCGTAGAAGATATGTAAAAGATGTAAAAACATAGCCCACAGAGATCAGGGGATCCACAGATCTGAGGATGGATGTGGCATTGCGCAAAAATATCTGCAGCAGAGAGAAAGAAAGCTACAGCGCAGCTTAAGGAAAACACAAAGTACCGAGAAAACCGGACCATCACTAGTAGACCTTCGAAGCTGGAGAACGTACGCAGACGTAAAAAAGACGTTGTGTATGAAACCTTCGACTTATCTATGAGTGTCAGGTCAAAAACCTCGAGACAAGAGGACTGTATGATACAAGACAAGGAACCCGTGGCTAGGGGCCAATAAATCAAAAACACTGAAATGGAGAGAAGCATGTATAAGCAATCCTGGTATAACGACAGCCATGGAGTGTTACGAACTTAGTGGAGCAAAGACTGAGTAAACTAAGAAAAAATTAAAAAGACACACAATAAATAAAAGACAGGGTAAATACTGACTGATGTTCTATAACCTATGACATTCGCAAAACATTCGTGGTAGACAAAAGAAAATTAACAAGAAATGATGCATTATAATGCTCTTACACAGATTATGACAGTTCCTCTGAACTCATGGGTCATGGACTCAGGAGGCTACATATCATACTCAACGTCCTGAATCCGTGAAGTACTCGATAACTATATTAATACTGTGACAAAGTTTTCAGGAAAGATGTACTTTGGCTGACGGATACGATATCTAAATGATTTATCATATTTTGAGCATAGCACTGTATACGCATCAGAGACCACAAACGATTCGGTATTATAGTAGTCCCAACAAACACATCAACAGACACTGTCCAAGATCCACACTACAAGAAAATGAACGAGATATATACTAGCCATCAGATCCATCAGGGTATATATACACATATGAGGGCACTGTATAAAAGCTAAGTGGCAATGAGAAGCCAAGACTAAACCATATACATTACGGTATAATCGCTAATTGGACTACCAAACGCTATCCGATTATATCCTCATACAGAAACAAAAAACAGAAAAAACGAAGACATAGGCATATGCCACGAGAAAAGGTGGATGCATACCGTAATATGCTGATAGTAAAGGCAAATACAAAATCCTACTAACTTGATAGTCAGTTCTCGGAAATTCTGAACTTCTAACGACTAGCTATCTTCTCAGGGAAGGCACAGAAGTAGGTGAAGTCAACTTATCACCTATGTCTGGTCGCAACATCTCTGAACGCCGGAAACATAATTCAGAGCTCTAGTCCTGAATACTTCTTGACGCCTTTGGTGGCGTGAACATACTTACCAGATGGCATCTCTGGAGGCATCGCAGCTTATCACTTTTTACACTCGCATTCAAATAGATTCTGCCTTTTTCAAGCATAAAGGTTCTAACGAGACTTCATACTTCTAAAGCAAAAATTGTTCGATGTGATGTTCGGAGGCGTAGAGCATTAAATAGAAGTAGAAAAGACATAAGCGTACCGAAGAACACAAAGAATCTATTGATCTGAGAATATGAAGTGATCCGATCTCAAGATTCAGGGTACATACAGATAGGTGTAGACTATATTGAAGAAAAGGGAGGCTTGGAAACTAGAATATCGCGACAGAAACAATAATATAAATATAAAAGATACAAGTCAAAAAAACATGGAACAAAGAAAAACCTTTTGACGTAGTGCTAAGCAACAGTCCACCGAGAGCCGCAGGATATTAGACACCATACAAGAACCCTCAACATAAATAGATGCAGAAGAGATTTGTACACGTTTCGAATAATACCTATATATTATGGCGGATACCAGCACACTAATGCTCTCATCAATACTCAAAAGAACTATGTACTACATCTGAACAAGTAAATACGAAAAACAGCAAAAATAACAAGTTTTATATAAGAGTAAGTGAGTATCCAATAGATAGCCTTTCAAAACACAAGAACGAAGCTTTTGCTTGAGAGAATTGAATCTCCCGAAGATAATGTCTAATTCAAAAATACTAATTAAATTTTTATAAAAATATAACATGGATATGTCTTCGCAAAAGATAGTAGGATCTAAACAATCAATAACACGAGAATAAGTAAATTAACGAGAAACTGTATTAACATAATTATTAATGAACATATAGCTGATGGGTACAAGCATACGAGATCAATGAAATCTGAGTAAATACTCTCTCAAAAGCAGTAGTCAGAACGTGAGCCGATCAACTGACAATCAAAAATGATTATGTCAACCGAAGAATCGAGCTGACGATTACAATTAGCATCTAAAAATGGTGCAACAAAAAAGACTTAACTAGTAAACTAATCAGGATCTACAGCAGAAGCTATGGATCCATACAGTGAGAACACTGACCGAAAATATCTAAATAATTGTAAATAGAACGAATAATTACAGAAAATAAATCCTCCTTATATACATTCACTATCTATTGACAGGTATTTAACCCGGCAGTGAGAACCATTAGTGTAAGTCTATACTAAAAAAATTCATATAATGTGGGAATTTAGCGATAAATAGATTAGAGTGGATAGGTAGCTCTCATATAAAACTATAAGATAAATAAGAGTTGCCGGCGAGGGATAAAACAAAATCGAAGCCTATGTCACAATATTCACTAATTAGAGTGAAAAATATAAGAAGAAGCTAGATTGCAAAGAGCTGAAGCGTTATCAACAATTATGAAGTACAGAGAGATAGCTGTTAATGAAAAGAACAAGCGAGTTGGCAGTTCAGATACCGAGCTCAGCGCCAAAAGAAGGAAGTACGATCCTCACACAACAAATCAAAGCTTGGAGAACCCGATACCCCAAACATTTCGAGACAGCGATGCCCAGATTTCGAAGGAGATTGACAGATACCAATCCAACCAGACCCGATATATATCGAAGCAGACGACTTATGGCGAAGACAGAAGAATCTTATTCTATCAATGAGACGTTAGCTTCCAGGCTTGTGAAGGACAACATTACTCTTCACCGGCGATTTGGAGGGAAAATATTTTATTACATGGAGACGGTAGATGCGAACACCTGGAGAGAGCTGATTTTCCACATACATGTAGAAGATCTTCCTTTGTATTTATCTTACTTGTAGTCAAGGGAAAGAAAGTCGGTATGCAAACTAAGGAAGAGCTTGTAGATTATGAGCTTAAAACAAGCTCTCTACAGCACTCACTATAGTTCAAATAAGCTATGACAAAAAAGAGTATGACACAAGATCGATAGAGACCTCTGCTTAGAGTTATTTTACAGATAGGCATAGCAGTTATCACTACTCTTTGTAATGTGATGCTTCTAGCTATTTGTTAAGATAACTCAATGATAAAAATTCACTCACTCATATTCCAATACCCTTAGGTAAAGTGATTATCGTTCAATCAATTGAGAGAAATGCCAAAACCTTGAGGAATGATGCTAATGTCTCGCATGTGTGTCACGAGTGAGATTGTGAAAGAAGATCATTGAATCTCTAAAGAGAGTATCATGAGTTAGGTGACAATTCGACAGTTATTTGCCAATTGAACGGAAATTTAGAGGTATTGCAAAACAAAATATCTCTGGCGTATGCGACACTCATCAGAGACACCGGCTAAAATGCTGGGGGGGGGGGGGGGGGGGGGTAATACTGATAGCTTTCACAGACAGAGTATATGAAGAAATTCTGGGCAGGTTTAGCATGGATGGAGCTAAACTGGTAAGCACACCTTGGATCAAATTCATACCTAACAAGGTCAATCCCATAGATGGACAAGAGAAGCATACATGAGCAAGGTGTCTATGCCTCAGCTATCGGAAGTATGAATGTTACGCAAGGTTTGCACTAGACCGGATACTTGCATAATGCAATGGGAGCTGTGAGCAGATATATGGCATCCAGGGAAAATAGCAGTTGGAGGCAGTCAAGTGGACTTTGCGAATCTGAGAGAACTTCAGATATGTCCCATTTATTCACAAGAGCAGGATTTGAAGCTTTGTGGGTACGTGGATGCTAAATAACTGAAATGATGTTGATAGTAGGAGAGTACAACATGGTTTGCTATATACCTGGGTGGGTACAACGGTGTCGGGCCTCATAAAGTTACAGAAATTGTGGCCTTATCTACCACAGAAGACAGAATACGTCGGCGTGACAGAAGCCGGAAAGGAGATGGTCTGGCAAAAGGGTTTCCTTGGATGAGTTGGTAAAAATAAGAGAAGAAGAGCGTTCTACACAATGATGAGTCAGAGTCTATTTTCTGCGAAGACCGCGTATCATTCAGGACAAGCATCAAGTTGGGTATCACTTTATAATTTCCACTGCTAGAAAGCGAACAGTTGGATAGCGAACAGATTAACTTAAGAAGATTCGTGTACAGGAATCCACAGAGACCATGTGTTGAACAAAAGGTGGTGACCTGTTACGCAACTGAGCCTATCTCAGCTTCAGTTGGTCTTCAGCTGAACAGTGGAGGAGACATCCGGAGGAATTCATAGTCCTTTTGCGGGTTGATGGGATTCCAGTTACAGTGGGAGATTGTTACGTCTTGTGGACATTGTTCCTCAAGTCTTTGCATGGGCCCACCATGGTCTCCCTTTTCCCAACTCGAGGGGTCTTCCCTTCTTCTTTTGGTGCTGTCTTGTCTTCACTCCAAGTCATGCTTGGACTTGGGTTGGTTTCAAGACTTCATGTCCTATTTAAAGGGCTTGAGAGATCAGCCCTTATGCTACCCAAAAAAAAAAAAAAAGCCACGCTGGTGCCCACAAAAAGGGGAGGGAAAAGAACAGGAGAGAGAAAAAAAGATAGGTGGAGGAATGACATGGTGTAGTGCGTAGGAGAAGAAAAAATTGTAGGTGTTTATTGTTATTTTTCTTCTTTTGTGTGAGAAGGAGATATAGGGTGTATTGGGCTTGATTTTTGAGTGATTTTGCTTCCTGTTATTTTGTACTCCATCTTTAATAGTGAATTTTTTCTTGGTCGTCTCAACGGTGGAATAAGTTTTGTTAAAGTCGAACCACTTAATTTGGTGTCGTGTGTGATTGTTTTTTTGCTTCTTCTTATATTCGCATTTCACGGGTCTTTGGGAGGAAATAAGATATTATTTCCTAAACAGTGTTCAAATATGGTATATTAATGTACTATGATAAAAAAACTCATGACCTTTTATAGTCCCTTAACAAATCTAAAGTCTCAATACACCTAGAATCTCATTATTACACAATAAAAATAATCTCTGAAAAAATATAAGAGGACAAAATACAAACTCTCTTTTGCTGAAACGAAATAGCACTTGTTCTGCTTTTTCTCTCACCACTCACAAGATAGCACTCTTTTTTTTTTTTTTTTTTCTTGTTTTTTGCTCCTTAGATAACCAAGAAGTACACATAAGGTGCAGCCTCTCACCTTCAATTATCCGAAGTTCCTCTTCTTCTCTATCTTCCTTTGGTTTGAGTAGTTGGTGAAAAGCACAAGACACGAGCCTTACAAGAAGGCTTTTCCTTTTTTTTTTTTTTCCTTCTATTTCAAAGAAGGCTTTTCACTTAATTGCTTTAAGCAATTAAGGAAAGCCTTCTTTGAAAGAAAGGAAAAAAAAAAAAAAAAGAAAAGCCTTCTTTTAAGGCTCGTGTCGTGTCTTGTTCACCAACTACTCATAACCAAAGAAAATAAAGAACGAAGAGGAGCTTCGGATAATTGAAAAGTGACGAGGGCTGACCTTATGTGATACTCGTCTGGTTATCTAAGGAGCAAAAAACAAGAGAAAAAAAAAAAAAAAGAGTGCTATCTTGTGAGTGTGAGAGAAAAATAGCAAGAACAGTTGCTATTTCGTTTCAGCAAAAGAAGTTTGTATTTCTGTCTCTTATATTTTTTTCAGAGAATTATTTTTATTGTGTAATAATGAGATTTAGGTGTATTGAGACTTTAGATTTGTTAGGGACATAAAAGGTCATGAGTTTTTTTATCAATAGTACATTAATATACATATTTGAACACTGTTAGGAAATATATCTTATTTCCTCCAAGACCCGTGAAATGCGAATAATAAGAAGAAAGCAAAAAACAATCACACACGACACCAAAATTTAAGTGGTTCGACTTAACAAACTTACATCCACCGTTAGAGACGACCAAGAAAAATTCACTATTAAAAGATGGAGTACAAAAATAACAGGAAGAAAAATCACTCAAAACTCAAAGCCCCAATACACCCATATCTCACTCTCACACAAAAGAAGAAAAAATAACAATTAAAACTCTACAATTTTTTCTTCTCCCTACGCACTACACCATGCATTCTCCACCTATCTTTTTTCTCTCTCCCTTTCTTTTCCCTCTCCCTTTTTGTTGCACAGCCGTGGCTTTTTTTTTTTTTGGTGTAGCATAAAGGGCTGATCTCCTCAGCCCTTTAAATAGGACATGAAAGTCGTTTGAAACAACCCAAGTCCAAGCATGACTTGGAGTAAGACAAGAAAGAACCAAAAGAAGAAGGGAAGACCACCTCGAGTTGGGAAAAGGGAGACCATGGTGGGACCCATGCAAAGACTTGAGGAACCAAGTCACACAGCACGTTAACAATCTCCCACTTAACTGGAATCCCATCAAGTCGCAAAAGAATGAATCTCCTCCGGATGTCTCCTCCACCTGTCTTCAAGCTTGAAGACCAACTGAAGCTGAGCATAGCTTCAGTTTCTCAACAGTCACACCTTTTTGTAAACATGTCTGCTGGATTCTCTGTACCACGAATCTTCTTAAGTATCAACTGTTCGCTACAACTGTTCGCTTTCTAGCAGTGAACATATAAAGTGATACCTCAACTGAATGTGCTTTGTCCTTGAATGATACGCCGGGTTCTTCGCAAGAAAAATAGTACTCTGACTATCATTGTGTAGAACGCTCTTCTCATTCTTATTACCCAACTCATCCAAGAAACCCTTTTGACCAGACCATCTCCTTTCCGGCTTCTGT
>FXXK01003928.1:0-13353 GCA_900184695.1 Betula pendula | reverse complement strand
TTGATTTGCTTTTGCTTTTTTCAGTGCCTTAATAGATCAACATATTAATATATTAAGTTGGTTTGTTGACTTCCCTCAACCAAATCAACAAACAATGTGACGTGTTAAAAAAAATACAAGGAATAACTTCACTTACTCTCTTGAATTATTAAGACTTTTGTAATTACCCTCTAAATTTTAAAACCTCTTAATTTAGTGTATCCAAATTTTAATTTTTTTCAAAGTCTTTCATCTGTTAGGATTTTCCGTTAAATTCTAACAGAATGTGTTAAATTACCTAAATACCCTTAAATTTTTTCAATTTTCAATTTTTCTTTTTTTAAAAAGTGACCAATGACCCAACGTGGGTCACGATCAGACCCATCGTGGGTCTAGTGGTGACCCCGCTGTGGGTCTAGTGACCCATTGCTGGGTCATGGCGTGACCGCACCGTGGTTCTCGTGACCCACGGCTGGGTCACTGCGTGACCTAATGTGGGTCACGTTGTGACCCAAAGTGGGTCACTCATGACCCACGACTTGGTCACATGGTGACTCAATCATGGGTGACGACCAAACCCACGGCCGTGGGTCTGGTGACCCATGGCCGGGTCACGTCGTGACCCACCACGAGTCATGATCATACCCATGACAGTGGGTCACAAGATGACCCAAGATGACCCACGGTTGGGTCATAAGGTGACCAAAACTGATTGAATTTTTTTTTTAAAAATAATTTTTTATTCGAATTAAGGGTAAATTTATAATTTTTTAAAAAAGTTAGTAGCATAAAAGTCATTTCACACCTTTGACCATCCGACTTGACAGAATTGGCTAATGAAAATGAGGGACAAGTTACAAAAAATTCAAACTTGATACACTAAATTGAAAGATTTGAAGTTTAGAAGGATGATTTGCAAAAACGTGATGTTCAGGAGGGTAAGGAAAAAGTTTATCCCAAAAAAAACAAAAAAAGGAGCATGGTGCAAGCTGAAAACGGAGCGTTTGGAAGTCTCCACATTACAAAATTGAAAAACATTTAAACGAGCCGTAATTTGGGAATTTTGGCAACCTAACAACAAGTTTTATTTAATATGGCAACATTTTGGAGAATACCTAAAAGACAAGTGCACATCTTCTTTATAGCTTCAATCTAAACCTAAAAAAAGTTGAAAACTGTAAAAACAGATAAAAAAAGAAAAAAAATAAGAACCAAATCGTTGCGTTTGTGGTGGATGTTTTGCCTGAAATCTTGATGTCTTGAATGAAAAGTGGGTTTTAAGCTGAGCTGAGGGCAAGAAATTGCCCCCGTGATGGAAAAGGCCTTAAAAGGGTGGGAAAAACCAGGAAAAAAAGGGGGGTCCGGGAATGATTTTCCCACGTGGTTTTTAGGAAAAATTTGGGGGGAGTATGGAGGCATTTTCCCCAATCCCCCAGAGAAGCCCGTGTCCTCGGTTATGATCGATTCTAAAGACGATTTTGGTTAAAATTTATACAATTAAGAAATAGTTATTGAGGGAGAGCCTATGTTAGACTTAACTTATTTAAATAAATAAATGAATAAAAAAAGAAAAAGAAAAAAAAACCTGTTTAAAATTAAATTTTGGGAAAGTGGTCCCAAACAGAATATTCAAACAAAGTTGAGGTCTTTATATAAATCCTTCTCCGTAAGTGGGTCCCAACTTTTAATTTTTAAGAGGTGGGAAATAAATCATTCCTTTGGTAAGCCCCTTTATAATAAATTTCCTAAATATCTTCCTTCTCACAATAACATACAATTTGAAAATTACTAATTAAAAGGGGTGGAAATCCCCACTCGAATCATAATAATCTCCCACAAAAAATAAATATGTTATTTTTTTTTTTTTAAGTAAATAATAAATGTTTTTTTTTTTTTTTTGTAAGTTAATAATATGTTACTTTGAAAAGAGAACCTTTTATTCCAAATCACATTCAAGTTCGTGTTTGCACGCCTTCCATGGCAAACAATTCATATCCCTATCCCTCATCCATTGTTTGGCTCCCAAGAATTCACTTTTGCCCCTTTGTGGAAAAATAGAAACAAGGTCCCGAGCCATAAAACCAACAAACCATGGGATAATTCCAATATATAACACTATACGTCATGATTTTGGCATTAAAAAAGAAAGAATTTTGAATGTGGGGTGGAAAGTAAAAAGAGTCGTAATGTGTTTTCTACATATTAATAATATGTCTTTAATGACCAAGTTAAGGGGTTAACTTTTTTAATTTTTAGTCAAGAATTTCGAGTCTATTAATTGGGATCAAGTAACTTTAAGTAGGTAGGGGGAGTCAAAACGTGCCCCTGAGGTTTACACCGTGGCCCTTAACAATTTCAAAACCACAAATAATTTTAAACCCCTTAAAAAATAAAATAGTTTTTTTATTTTAATTTTGAGTATGAAAACCCAAGTTTCAAAACTCATTCAACAACTAAATTAATTATAATTCCCAATGGGTGGGTTTAATTTTTAATTTTTTAGAACAAAAAAGGAAAACTTTGGTTTCCCGCAATTAGTTGCTTGATTTATCATTTTTTTTTTTTTTTTTTTTTTACAATGGCTTGATTAAGTACATATTTCTTTTATTCAGTACAGGTAATATCAAGATATTTTTTTTTAAATTTTTTTTAATAATTGTGGCCTAATTATAGTTACTTAATTGTTGTTAAGATTATATTGTTAGATTCAATTAGATAAAACTAATATTTATTTATGCACTAAGAAAAATTAAATTCACTGACATTGTATTTGTAATGGATTAAATGGAGTGTTTATATTATATCTCTACACATCATCTACAACTGAGACAATTCAATCTCAATCAAAATGTACTATATAGCATCTCATAACATATATATATATATATATATACATTTAACCAAGTCATCACAATGACCAATACATGCCATATGGCATCTCATAATATAATCATATCACATAAGAGATTATATCATTGCAGCGGAAGCATAAAAAAATATCACAATAATACATAACACACGAAGCTGACATGAACATCTCTATTTTTTAAACTTTAATATTGTATTATCTATTATATAAAGAATGGCTCTATGAAAGTGTCACATGAGACACAATGCCATATATACCATAACTGTTCATGTACATAACAAATGATGTATAATTATAAAAGAAGGGCTATAACACATAGAAAAAAAAATGCCCTACATCCACGGCCTCAATTGTAGAAGCCCAAATACGAGGCAATTGGATCCTCATCGATGGCTTCATCAGTTGCAACCAAAAGATCTATGCGATTGTGGAGTTACACAATAACATAGGCGAATAAGTGAGTCTACAATATCAGCAATTATAAAAATCACTGACTTTTCTGAAATGAATCAACTTTCCATTTTACTACAAGAGTTTATAATAATAGCTACCTTTTATAAAACATTGACTTTTGAAAAGTATTTATGCAGCTGATGAAGTAAACACTGTAGGTATAAAAACCATTTAAAAACATATTATATAGGTATGATCATATATGTGTTATCCAATCTCCCGCTTGAAAACATACATATATAAACCATCTAAATCAATACATATATGTATATCATATAACTTAACTATACACAAATACATGCATTACATTTCCTTTTGGTGAAACATAAGTATATATGCATGTATAAGCAATAAACTATAAATAATGATGTACAACCAGCCATAACTGTATGCATATGCTCTATTCTATTCAAACTCATATACATATCGATAATCTAGCATGAAATTCCTGATAAATTCATCATATAAAGCATCCATAAATACTATGCCATACGTGCTTTTATTTATTCTTTATATTTCTTTTATCCATGTGTTATGCCATAATCAAATATGGGTGAAGTAGCCTTAACTATGCAAATACACAAATACGGGTTGAATGCCTTATCCCCAATGCTATGCACAAATATGGGTGGACTAGCCTTGACCATGCCAATGCACAAATACGGGCTAAATGCCTTGTCCCCAAAGTTATGCACAAACACGAGCGGGCTAGCCTTGACCATGCCAATGCAAAAATATAGGTTAAACGCCTTGTCTTCAATGCTTATAATCCATTGATCCATTGTACCATTGTTGACATTGTCTAACCATATATGTGTTCATGATGCATGCTATAAAATCATATTTTACTTTGCTTTCATGCTCAAGCAAACATTTATGTCATATTTTAAATACAATTCAGTAAAGATTTCTCATTGTTTGTAAAAGCAAGCAAATACTTACAAATTGTAACACCTCTGCAAAATCATTTAACTGGTAAATAATAACTTAGTGGTTTGCCTCCCAGTCTTAACCCTCCCAAGTTAAAACTCAGGGATTATACACTCTAAAAAATCAGAGTATTTACATCGAAAAACTTGTCTCTTACATAAATAGGAATAACGACTAAATAACCATAAAAGAATATACTAGAATAAAAGCATCATGTCATGATAGCATAATCATAATCATAATTGTATCAAAAATATGGTCAAAAGCCAATCATCACAAAATACAAGTTTGAGTAGATCATAACATGATCCTAACAACAAATCAGAGTCTAATCTTCAAAAGGTAGAGCATGCAGACAATGTCTATCATGTCATGACGAGACTCCATGCTAGCCCTCCACATGCTGCTCAACCACACATGATCCAATTTTTCAAAGATTATCATGAGTATTCTCTCTATTTGGACCATATCCCTTGAATGACCCGTCATTGTTTAAGGTATCTATAAAACAACCCATGTTTTATAGGTAGAAAAGATACAAGTGTAAGTCCCTGACTTAGTGAGCAAAAACATACATAGTATAGGTCATCATTTGTGAACTCAGTTTATAAAAGAAATATGCAGTGTATTTCATTTTATAAAACCATGGCATGAGAATATTCTATAAGATATATGGTAATAAACATGTAATATATCAATAATATGGTCTACCTGAAACATTACCTTCTCTCAGTAAGGTTTGCGCATCCAAAAGGACTTCTGATACAATCTCGGTGCCTCGAGCATTGCATAAACATACCGTCTTATACTAGCAATTTGACCGAGTCTGACCTTAGGTGGCCCATACTGACTAGCAAAGCCGTAATAGTGACCCACTTGAAGAATAGTGCACTGGTCACAAACTCTTAACTATTGGATCTATGGTACACACACAACAATAAATAATTGGACCACAGAGTTAATTCTAATAATAGTAAGCCCATGACCATTGTTTTGTTCAAGATGGTGCACCATGTCATACGATACATTTTAATTTTTCAAGTCTTTTATATGCATGCTCTTTACAGCTCATTATTTTATTATCTTCGTTAATCACAATTGTTTTCACAAATATAGTTCACATTTAAGCATAAATAAATATTTCATGAGAGTTGTAAACATGCATAATTTGTATAAAAAAAAAATAGCCATGTTATGTGGAAAAGTAATAACAAGTATTTGTGTGAGTTTTACTCACTTGCGTTGTAAGGATCAACCAAATAGTCTTCCAACAGATCTCCAACCTTTGAATATGAGAAAGTATCATTCAATCAGTCTAAAGCTAGGTAAAAATCACTTATAAGCCTTAATCACCCAAAAACTGACATTCTACCCGAGGTATGAACGTATGTGTATAATACACGAACATATGTACACGAATGTTTCTGACATACTCACAAACGTTCCTATATCGACCAGAAAGCTATTCATGATTCATTATGACCTTCTAAACCTTTAATGGTGTTTCCTAAGTACTGAGTAAGGTCCTTAAGGTCAGAAAACATAAATTAAGGCATACATGCAAACTATTGAACGTCTAACTACATAAAGCTATAGCAAATCTAGGGTTTCAAGCTCAAGAACTCTAGCTCTAGCTCAAAAACTCTAGGGTTTCGTTGATGTCACACAAAAATTTAATATTAGTGACAACAATTTGTCTTCGCTGATATGTTGTCCTTAATCTTGACGAGGGAATTTGTTTCGCGCATGGAAAGCCATGAAAAAATATTCACGACTGAATTTGGCTTATTCTTGATGACAAATAAAAAATTTATTAGCGACGACAATTGATATCATCACCAATTGTATAAATAAATAATTTCTTGACACATAATTGTCGTCGCTAATACAATACATATCAACTTAATATCTTGATACATATTAATGACAACATGTGGCCGTCACTAATATGCTCTCTATTACCGACAACAAATGTCGTCGATAATATAAAAAAATGTTGTTTCTAAAAGCAAAAATGGTTTACCAAGTAAATGCATCAGTGACGACTAACGTATGATAGATGAATAATAGTGATGACTTTAGTTCTCGGTAATAGTTAAACAACTTCGTTTAGTTTAAAAGAAATGTGGGAGTCTTTGGCACATTGCATGAAAATTTCTCACCAAAAAACAAAACTCCTTTATACTTCATCAGATTTTCACCCTAAATTTTTTCTCGCTTAGATGAAATCTCTCTCCATCTTGCATCGTTCCTCTTTGAATTGAATTCTTCTATATGTTTGGAAGGACTTTCGGCCTAGTCGGATATACTCAAGCTAGGGTTTTTGGCCATGTTAGGTGGTCCCGAGGCAAAGGCTTTTGGCCTAGTGGGTTGTACCAAGGCTTGAGCTTTTGCCCTAGTTAGTTGTACTAAGGCTAGGCCTTGTGGACAGAGTTTTCTTCCAAACTGAGTTAAAGTAATTTCTTTTAACCTAGTCTATAAAAATATCATGTGTCATTTTGTATGTGAGAAACACATGTTAGAGAAGATCGGAGAAATGGCAAAAGCAAAAAGTGACCTCGCGATCATCAAGGGTGAACATGTTAAACTCTCATTGGGTGGCAAAAGTACCGGTGCTTTAGCCCATCCAATGGCTCGTTGCATGGACTTACTCAATGAGCTCATGCTTGAGTTTTCAGATGAAGTTTTCTTACAAGCATTAAAGGTGTTGTTGAGTGAGACAGTCCAGTGAACTTTCATTAAGATGACCGCCCACCATAGAAGGGTATGGCTATCAAAGTTGTTGCCATAAGAGGCCGATGTCTCCCTCTATCCCCCTACCCTTACCTTGTGTTAAATTGATGGGCAGGAACACTAATTCAGATTACGTGCAATTTATCTGTTTTTTTATAATTGTTGTGTTTTATTATTGTTAGACAGCTATGCTGATGTTGTTGAACAATTATAATTTGTATTATCGTGAAAGTGATGTAACACTTGTGTGCAATTATGATGGTGCTATGTTTGGTTTGGATTGGAAATGTATATAGGAATATCTTCCTACACCAATCTTTGAATTTGGGTGAAGCTCGATCAGTGTTCAATGTCTTTTAATCCTTTTGCTTTATCAAAGTTGCTAGGAAAATATGGTCTAGGTAATATTGTTTGTAGCATTTATAAATTTTAAGTACTTTGTTTGAAACTTCCAATGCATATGAGAGGTTTTTATCAAATCCATAACAGATCACACACAGATAACACTACACTGTCAAAAAATAAATAAATAAATAAATAAATAAAATAATAATAATAATAATAATAATAATAATAAGTTTGCAAGAATAAAAACTATAGTGAGTATCTCAGTAGCAGCGGAAAGTGCTTCTCTCTACCACTTAAAAAATGACTTGAGTTTATTTGTTTTTTTATTTTCTTTTTTTTTTAAAAAAAAAAAATTGGTTGTAGGGTTTGGTAGTGCTTATCACAAATTTTCAAATTTTAAATGTTCAACAATTGTCATTAAAATTAATGTCTTCTACATCATGTTTTGATACCCATACTGTTGAAATTGCAAAATGGCTTGACCAACCCGAAATTTTGTGTTCGCGAATGACACACTTGACTTGCAAGCTCTAAAGGATGATGAACACTTGTTCAACACTATGTTCTTGGTAATGCTTACAACAGAATTGTACAAACAAAGAATGCACGTCAAAGTGCTGGCCCGTACATTTCCATTATGTGGCAATATGTACATCACTCACATGTTGATCGGTCACCCTGATCCATGTTATGAAATGTTCCGTATGGAGCCCCTAGAGTTTATCCAATTATGCAAAGAGCTGATGGAGATGGATTACATACAGAATACTCGGGAAGTAAATGTTGAAGAGGCAGTCGCTATTTTTATTACTATCATTGGACACTGTAAAGGCCAGCACATGGCTGCAGATCGCTTTCAGCATTCTACCGAGACGATCAACAGGCATTTTAAAACTGTCATGCGAGCCTTGGTGCGGCTAGGAGAACATACATTAGAGTTAGACACAGAACTAGCATGCACCCACATGTCCAAGGAAATCCCTTATATTATCCATGGTTCCAGGTATGCTCATCAATTTGTTATTATATTACATTTGTAATGTTCACCTAAATGTAAGTGATCGTCATATTACTGTGATGTTAGAAGTGTATTGGTGCAATTGATTTAACGCATGTGAAGGTGTGGGTGACTGCTAAACGAGAAGTTAGCTTCCAAGGCAGAAAATTCGAATGTACGCAGAACGTCATGGCGGCCTGTGACTTTGACAAGTATTTTCCATACGTGTACATTGGTTGGAAAGGAACAAAGCATGATGGCCATGTTTTTCGTGATGCCATTCGTCTAGAAAATGGGTTCGAGCGGCCAACAGAAGGTACCCGTGTCCGATTGTAAATTATTTTCCTATGTGTTTATGTGTTTTCCATGCACTAACATAGCATCTCTTATTTGCAAGTCATTATTATGTCGTGGACTCGGCATACCTATGCACGCGTGGGTTCATGCCATCGTACAAAGGTGAGCGGTATCACCTCGTGCAATTTCATGGTAGGCGACTTCCTAGGGGATATAAGGAACTGTTCAACTACAGGCATTCATCACTTCGAATGATAATTGAGCAATGCTTCGGATTGTAAAAGAACCGATGGCGCATTTTGCACGAAATGCATCATTACCATCTACCACAACAACCAAGTATTGTCCTAGCCTATTGCACATTGCACAACTTTATCAAGAAACACAATCCAAGTGATATGTTCTTCAGACACGTTCTACCCCAAGAAGAAGATGACAATGATGCAATGGAAGAGGATGACAATGATAAGGCTGGGTTGTCAAATATCCAACAATATGACCTCACAAACGAAGCGGCCTTTGAAATGGGGCTCATGAGGGAGGATATTGGGCAAGCAATGTGGAGTGCTATGCATGGGGAATAAATTGATGGGACAGAACGCAGAGTAAGATATGTTATATTAGCTATTCCTATCTGGCCGGCATGAACTTTTGAAATATATTTGTAAGTAGGTAAGGCTATTTGCTTATGTATTAAACATGTGTGTTTGTATTTCAATGTTTCACTTTGCAATTGATGTACTATTACTGTTCGTTTGGAATTATCGATTCTGGAAGTTTTTTCATTCATGCAGGAATTAGATGATAGGTGCACCATATTGTATATGTGGTGTTGGGCCAATGTATATGTGAGGAATAATGGACGTTGGTTTTATCGTTAAAAAAATGGTAAGCATATGATTATGGGCCCCCCAAAAAAAAACAAAAACAACAAGTGCATTGAAAAAAGAAAAAAAAAAAAAAAAGAAAACTCTTTTCCATATGGTAATTTATTGCAGAGAAGAAAAAAGATGTGAACAAAAAAACAAAACCAACTTGAAAGGATGTCAATGTGGGGGGAGGGCAGGGGTGGACCCACCTAAGGATCACTACAAAAAAATACCTATGCCCACACTATTTTTTCCTGAAGCTTTGTACAAAGTGCGCAGCAAAAATGGTGTCGGTAATAAAATAAAGCGTCGGTATTTTAATATAAACGCTGACAAATAAGTATCGGTATAGTACTTATTTTTTGTAGTGGGGAAGTGGGGGGACATTCGTCCCCCAAAACTTTTAAAATTTTTGCCCCTAGTATGTATTTTTTTAAAAAAATTTGTCCCCTTAAAATAAATTTTTGTCCCACCCTTTTTTTTTTGTTATATTCTTGTCCCTCTTAATTTTGTTTTCACCCAAGCATGACTCTTTGTCCCCCAAAACTTTTAAAATTTTGCCCCTAGTATGTATTTTTTTTTTAAAAAAATTTGTCCCCTTAAAATAAATTTTTGTCCCCCTTTTTTTTTTGTTATATTCTTGTCCCTCTTAATTTTGTCTTCACCCAAGCATGACTCTTTGACTTCTGCGCTAGCCTTTTCTACAGACTACAATGAATAAAAAGAGGGAGAAAAAAATTAAATGTCAAATTTTTTGTTGCTTTGATCGTAGAGACCTTCTAAATTAGACTAGCATTAATTGTTTTTTGCTTTGGAGGGGGGCACTGCCGCATACCATCAATAATCCCTTTCTTTGAGTATCATCTTTAATAAAAATAGACAATCAAATGACCAATTAATGGCAATTTTCACGGTGGATTACCAAAAAATAAAAAAAAAATTATAAGTTAGAGCTGGTGCTTGGCAGCCATGTTCAATAAAATATAAGTTTCTTATTTGCAAGCAAGGCATCTTCGATTCTCCATCAATCCACTGTCCATGCTCAGTACAAGTCTACAAGAGGGAGAGCCGTATGTGGTATTATGTAATATTTTACTTTATGTTTGTATGCAATTCTTTTTCTTATTTCTTTTATTTTTGATTTGGGCATAAATTTTTTAATTGTGGGGGCATACTTTGAAAATTTACTTTGACACTCTCAACATTAATTTTTTAATTGTGGGGGGTGAGGCATAGTCTGAACATGCTTTTATATATATATATATATAACAAAAAAATAAATATTCAAAGAAATAAGACTTGATAGTAATAAGAATAATATTATAGCAAATTATAAACTTCTTTGCTTTTATTTTACATAAAATACGAACAAATACTTACATAAAAAGAGACTATATAAATCGTTGTGTTTATATATTTATGTAAATTTGTCTTTCCACGTCACAAATTCTAAGTCCACTCCTGAGGGAGGGTGGGCTCCACATAAGCTAAAAAAAGAACTGAAAAGATGTTGGTAGGGGGGGGAGGGGGGAGTTTGCCTCGGCATAAGTTAAAAAAAACTGTTCAATCACATTTCTTTCTAAAGTCACACAAATCATGAAAAAGGCTCAGCTCCCCTTTCTTCGATTTCAGTGTTGGCCACTAAAGTCAGCACACCAATTTTTTAATTAAAAAAAACACAATGCAAACTTTGATTCAGCAAAAAGATACCAAAAAAATAAAATAAAAAACAATCACTCAAACATCTTTTTTAAATTTTATTTATTATTTTATAAACGATCAAACTTAATTCTAATTTTTTTTTCTTCATGAAAATTCACAATTTCTCTTCGATAATCACATTTTGGATAAAATTGAATAAAATTGAATAAAATATCACATAAATCACTTCTTATTATTATTCTAAATAAAAAAAAATCCATAAACATTTAACAAATACACCCTAAAATAATTTATTGTCTAAATTATTAATAAATTAAGAGGTGTCCAATTACATATTCAGACAATTTAAGTCTCTCATCTTATTATTTGAAAAGAAAAATTCACAATTTCTCCACATAAGTAAAATTTGAATAAAATTTTATTATTTTCTCCTAGATATTCATGGTTGACGTGTTGCACGGCTCATGGAATTGTTTGGTTCCAAAATTCACTATTGCTTTGTGGAAAAATAGAACAAGTCAAGCCATACAACAACCATTTGGATATTCATAACGCAAAATATTGTCAATGATTCCATCTCCTTTTCATTCACCAATAATTCTGGCATTTAAATTGAAAGAATTTGAATGTGGCCGACAATAATCTGTGATGTGTTTTTTACGTAGTCTTTGTTATTGACTAGTCAAGTGGGTATACTTTTTTTTTTTTTTTAGAGTCTAAGATTCGAGTCTATTAATTGATCTAGTACTTAAATAGGTAGGGGAGTTCAAACGTGCTCCGAGTTTACACGTGCTAACTATGTTAACACATAATTAAACTGAACCAAGTCAAATCGAGTATCAAAAATTAAAAATTAGTTTGTTGTATGTTATTTTGAGTATGAACCAAATTCAGACTCTATCACAAAATAATTCTATATTCATGGTGGTTTATTTTATTCAGTTGTTCGCAATTAAGTTGCTTGATTAGTACTTTTTTTTTTTTGAACAATGCTTGATTAGTACCATATTCTTTATTCATGTACAGTATATAGATATATATATATTTTTATTTATACTTTTTATAAATTGGTGCTAATTACTTAATTGTTATTAAGATTATATTGTCAGATTCAATTAGATAAAATTTAACACAGAATTGACAGGAATCTCTACTTTTTAAACTTTAACATTGTATTATCTACTATATACAAAAGAATGGTTATATGAAAAGTGTCACATCAGACACAATGCCATATGTACTATAACTGTTCATGTACATAACAAATGATGTATAATACAAAAGAAGGCTAAACACCCATGGCAAAAAAAAATGCCCTACATCCACGGCCTCAATTGTAGAAGCGCCAAATACGAAGGCAATCAGTCCTCATCGATGTCTTCATCACCTGCAAACAAAGATCTATACGATTATGGAGTTACTATAATAATATAGGCGGATAAGTGAGTCTACGATATCAGTAAGTAAAAAATCACTGACTTCTCTGAATGAACGACTTTCCATTTTACTACAATAGTTACAATACAGCTACCCTTTATAAAACATTGAATTTGAAAAAGTATTTACGCAGCTGATGAAATAAAGCACTGTAAGGTATAAAAACCATTTAAAAACCATACTGTATAGCTTAATCATATATGTGTTTCCAATCCTGCTTGAAATATACACATATAAACTTTTAAATCAATACATATTTGTATATCATATAACTTAGTTATATACATATACATGCATTACATTCTATTTTAGGGAACACAAGCATATACACATGTATAAGCAATAACCATAATCATCATGTTACAACCAGCTATAATTGTATGCATATGCTCTGTTCTATTCAAACTCATATATATACTGATAATCTAGCATGAATCTCTAATAAATTCATCGTATAAAGTATCCATGATACATGTCATACCGTGGTTTTATTGATTATTTATATTTCCTTTTATCCATGTGTCATGCTAGTGATCAAATACGGGCGAAGTAGCTTAACTATGCGAATGCACACAAAACGGGTTGAACACTTGTCCCCAATGCTGTGCACAATATGGGTGGACTAGTCTTTGACCATGCTATGCACAAATAGGGCTAAACGCCTTGTCCCAATGCTCTACACAAAATACGGGTCGTTCTAACCTGACCATGCCAATGCACAAAATATAGGTTGAATGCCTTGTCTCCAATGCTTATAATCCATTGATCCAATTGCTGCA
>FXXK01003927.1:0-16436 GCA_900184695.1 Betula pendula | reverse complement strand
GCCTACTTATTTTCAAGGACGGCTCCTCTTCAACTCATTTGATCCAGAGTGGATCCAAATGCCTTACCCCTATTTAACCTTTAAAGCTCTCCATCCCATAGTTCATCAAGGGACTTGTAGGGTCCATGAGCCGAAGTAAGTTCCTCCTTAGGCATCATCCGGTGCTGCTTGATTTCACTGATCTTCTTACAGTCATCCTCTGATAGTTCCCAATCAAAGATTTGCAGGTTCTCCTTCAACCTCTCCTTGTTGTAGCTCTTCGCCACAAGAGTTGCCCCTTGCTCATAAATCCATCTAAGACAAACCTACCAAGAACCCACACGATCACAAAGTTAGTTCATCATATTGAAGCATATAAATATGTCGGAAAAAACTTCACTTACATCTTCCAAGTATAATCGGTTTTGCAATCATAACCTCGAAATTTAAAATTTGATAATGTTAGTATCCCATGTTCTTTTACCTTCTTTTTTTTTTTTTTGTTAAAATTCCCCTTTAAAAAAAGAATAGTGAAAATTCTAGTAACTCACGGCACATGAGTCAGTCCAGATCTACAGTTGCCTGTAGGTCACCAGAGTCCAAACCAATGGCGTGACCATGGTTCAATCGAAGAAAGTGATTACCATTAAACCGCAAAGGGGTTCGTGAAAACCCAATAGAGATTAAACCAACCACTTCGGCAAACTTTTAAACTTTGATATTATGATTGCAAAATCATTTGTACTTAGGATAGTGCAAGTGAAGTTTTCCAAATATATATATAGGGCACACATACATGCATGCACTGAAATGAAATTATGCCCATGACAATGGTATGCTTTGTTGGTATCCTTTATTTTCTATAATATGTGTGTGTGGTGTATGTATATATACTATTATATATATAAAAAAAAAAAAAAAAAAAAATTCCAAAGCTTTCAAAGCTTGGTCCGTTTGCAATATTTTAAATTGATGAAATCTTTTGAAGAGAACCTGAGCAACAGTCTTCCCCCCTTGCTTTTGCAATCTCATTGAGGGCTCTCATTGTCCATCACATGGTTGGTGGCCCCAAAAAGTCCCTTTTGCTCCCAAAGGAGAGAAAGCAGTGACAACAATTCCATTTGCCTTGCAAAATTCAATTTGTTTCCTCTGTTGCCAAAACTGGGCTCATCTCCACCTACACAATTAATAATCATTCTTTTTCTAAGTATTACATACATATATACTGTTTGTCAATAAAAGTTGAAGCTGGTGGGTGCAAATGCAATGGACGCACTTGATTCACCGCAGGAGAATGGTGGCAGAGGAGAGCAAGAGTTCAAGCTTCTTGCAAGAGAAATTGCTGACTCCAATGGACTTGGCAAGGCCAAGTCTCTGGCACTCCCTCCATGGCTGCCCACACAGACTTGAAATCCATGGCATCATGTCCTCTTTATCAAAAAGTCCATTGCCCCCCTTTCCTGGCCTCACACTGATGGGCATGTGGGATCAAATACAGGTCTAAGTATTCCAACTCAAGAGTCCTGCACAAATTGGTCACCTTCAACATTATTTGCTTGAATTGTATTTAATTAGTTGATTTTTCCAAAAATTCCCTAAAAAAATTTAATCTATGACCGTGGCCAAATAAAAATCCAAACGAATAAAGAAAAAACTAGCAAGGGGGAAAAAAAAAAAAACCAGCCTAGCAATGCAAAATCCCAAGAGAGCCAAACAAATTTTGCTTTAACTATTGAGCCAACTAAATAGAAGTTCAAACTATTAGACTCTTGGACACATAGTTTACCGGGAGCCATCCAGTCCCTTCCACAAAGGAATGGGTGACAATTCATGTTAGCATGTCGAGTTTATGTTGTGTCGAAACATGGGTGCGTTTAGAATTGCGATTTGGTAGACAAAATGTTCAATATTAAACCAAATCGCAAAAAATAAATCGTTTGGAATTGCATTTTTATAAATTATAATTTGAAAAACAGGCAGGTAAGGGGTATTTTTTTTAAAATACAAATGATAAAATACAATTTTAAAGATCAAATTTTGCCAAACAGAGCCTAATATTATATAGATAAACCATGACCCGATCCTTTTAATTAAAAGAGTCGTACGTCTTTAATCTTAACCCGCTAATTATGTGTTGAGTTCATGTAAAGTTCACAAGTAATATAAAAAATTGTTAGTCATTGGGTCATATACAGCGCAATCCTATCAAAGCCCATTTAATTAAATGAGTTTATCTTTCAATCTAAAGACTTTAATTTCGTATTAAATTCATGTCAAATTCGCAATTAGTGTCAAAAATTGACAAAAAATAGTGAGACTGACCGAAGTGATTTCTGTAGAGCTGGAAGAACAAGATGAGGATGAGCATCGTTAGGCCAGAGCTTGGAAGTAATGAAAAGGTCGTCCCGAGAGGTGACAAGGCCGAGTGTAATTGCTTGGGAAATTGCTTCTCCTAAAGCCTTCTCTGACCCATATGCCGAAGCGGTGTCGAAGTGCCTGTAACCGAGCTTGATTGCCTCCAGGGCCGCCGATATCATGGTGGCGCCGTCGTTGGAATCTGCAGCCGTGCCGAAGCCAATCACCGGCATGGCCTTGCCGCCGCCGCCGGAGGAGCTCAGCACCACCTCTGGGATTTTATTCACTACATTTGTTGTACCACCAGCCATTTGTGAGGTGAATTTGGTGAACCTTGAATGTTAGATGACGGTCTCTGAATATGGCGTAATTGGCGTTTGGCGTTTGAGTTGCTTTTTTTTTTTCTATTCTTTTTTGTATTTCTTTTTTAGTGAGAGAGGTGCTTATATATAATATTCACATTTCAAGATTCTACAGGCTTCTATTATTGTTTTTTTTTTTTTTTTTTTTTTAATGAGTAGATTTTGTTTGTCTTTGACGTGAGGGATGACGTGAGGGATGACGTGATAGTTGACTTTTTTTAGTTCTCTTTTGTTTGGCTTTGTGTTTTAAATGGTTTTTTCTTCGTTTGTTTTTATTTTGGGTGCGTTGTTAACCCCTTCCCACCCCCTAATGTATTGTCGTGCAGTGTGCACTGCACAGCTGCATGAAAAAAGTGGTTCGCAAGGTTAAAATTTCAAAATGTAATAATTTACTTCCAATAATGCCTCCAAGACCATTTTAGACACAAAACCGACATTCCCTTTTTTTGCCTTCGTCTTTTTCCTTTCTTTTCCCTGCATCTTCTTCCCCTTTCTCTTGCATCTTCTTCTACCGAAACTTGCACTTCAACATAAATCAAGCGCTCAGCTTCCTCAAGTCTTCTTCTTCCGGTGAGTCCTCTGCTCCTCCATGAAAGTTGCTATCTTTTTTCCTGCTTCTCCTTTCGGCCACCTCAAATTGTTTCCCTTTTTTTTTTTGGGGTGGCTGAAACCATTTTTGGTGGCTCATAAGCCACCATCATGGGTTGCAGTGGTGGCCACGAGCCACCGCTATAACCCTCGGGGTGGCTCGCAAGCCACCCTTGCAACCCTGGGTTGTAGTGGTGGCCGTGAGCCACTCCTGCGACCCACGGGGTGGCTCGCAAGCCACCCTTGACGAGTTTCATGAAACGGGCCTTGGCGACCTTGGCGAAGAGCTCGTCGCCCTTGACGGGTTCCGTGACAAAGTAGATCTTGGTCTTGGGAGGCGAGGACCTCGTGGAGCTTCATGATATTGTTGTCGTTGCTGTTCTGGTCGGGAACATTTTGGATCTCTGGCATGAGAGAGCGAGTGATTGAAAAAACAAAACAAACAAAAGGTTTGAGACAAAAATGAAGAGTGGGTAATTTCGGAATAAGCCTATCAAGAATTACAAATATCAAGGCTGCAGTGTACGTAAAGCAGATGGCTACAGAAAATTTATTTTTTTCAAGGATCCGTGAATGTGTTTAGAGAGTTAACAAACGGTGCCTTTATCTTTTGATAGTTGACTTTTTTTTTCTTTTTTTTTTTGTTGTCTCCACCGGTAAATATAATTGTTGGACAATCGAATCTTAGGAGATTTTATATTTGAGGTAATGTATGATTTCTCACCATCATTGGGGCTGCTCAACTCTTAGGGTGCATTTGAGATTGCGATTTCATAAATAATAAGTACAATTTTAAACCAAATCGTAAAAACTAAATTATTTAAAAACTGCGTTTTTAAAAAATTACGAATTGAAAACGCAGAAAATATGCGTTTTCAAATCGTAGGTAATGAGGTGCTTTTTTGAAAATGCAGAATTTTAAAGGCTAAACTGCGATTTTAAAGGTCAAACTACGATTTTGCTAAACGCTTAACTGCGTTTTCAAAAATCACATTTTTAAATCGCACTTTTTAAAATCGCTATTTTAAAATCGCAATTTTTAAAATCGCAATCCCAAACGGACCCTAAGGCCCCAAATTATTATTGGAGTCAAACGATTGAAGCCCAACATTTACAATAAAATGGGAAAAAACAAAAATTAAATGTTAAGAATATGGAGAATTTCTAAATATTTTATTTAGTTACGAACTTCTCTTTGTATAAGTTTTCATTTTTTCTCTCTATTTCTTCATTCAAGTCTTATTCAAAATCAAATTGTTCTCTTATTTTTGAGTTCTTCTCTTATTATCAAATTTCATTATTTTCCAACAGCTCACTATTCAAGTTCTTAAAACTTTAATAAGTAATTTTGCATTCTAAAAAGCAAGAAGAACTATTTAAATAAAAAAGAATATTAAATTAATAATATTAAATTTAACAAAAATGCCTCATTTAAACTTCTAGCCTTTGGAGATCCCTAATGAACTCTCTATTTTTTGGCTAAAATTTAGTGAAAAAATTTACCTTTTCTAGTTTAACAACAACTTTTCAAAGCACCACACAATAAACTCTCTAAATCTCACTCTATTCTACTTAAATTAATTTTTCTTCTATGTTAATATTTTTTTTATTCTCAAAAAACACCCATTTGGATGGAACCCACCGTGGTTTTTCTTGGCTCCAGCACCCCCCCCAACCACCATCCATAACCCTTGGATTTCTCTTAACTAGGACCCACCCCAACCTTTGGTTTTACTTGTACAACGCAAGGTCTGGTGCAAAAGAGAGAAGAGAGAGAGAAAACGCAAAGGCTGTTTGAGAGAGAGGAGGAAATGTGATCTGGTCTAGAGAGAGAGAAGGAGGATGAAATGATTGAATATAAAAATGTGTAAAATGAAATATAAAGGAAGATTGTTTCTCCAAATATAGAGTATAAATTGATAAAGTTATAATAGAGAACGAGTAGAGAGCTTGATAAATGAAGGTCTTTTGTGAAATTTTAAGCCAACATTTTGTTAAACATCCACTTTTGGAGAGTTCAATGAAGATGCGTCTTAGGCCCTCAAATATATCGGCCGGCCCTGCCCCACCATTAAGGATAAATTAAATATTTGTGTTATTAAGTAATAATGCAAGGAAATAAAAATTATCTTAATATTATTTAGTGGTGTATAAAGTTGCTATTTAACTATTTCAGAATCTAAAGTTGCTATCAGCCAAGGCCCTCAAAGTCGAAGTTGCTGTTTACATAAAAGCCTTAATTGATTATATTTGTAAATTATTTGTCTTATGATCGTGATTGTGTATAAATAAGAGGTTTGAAAATGTGTATTTATGTAGAAAATGTTGACACTGATTGCTTGCTTTTTTTCATCCACTTTTTTTTTTTTACTTTTTTTAATGAGCTACTGTTTACTTTGATTCCTATTTATGCAATGAAAACTAAAGTGCAGTTAACTTTTCAAGCCTTATTATACTGCAAGGAATCACAAGTAAACAGTACTTTGTAATATAATAATGAGGATATTAATTTGCTTATTTAAAAACGTACAAAGATGAAAAACGTGGCCTGAAGAAGTGTTAAATGTTCTTCACAGTTACATATAAAAGACGAAGGATGATTTATCTTTTATTTATTTATTTGAATAAGGAAATGAGTTTATAAAGGAGGACTCCTTATCACTTTTGATCCGAAAAGAAAAGAGAGTAAGAAATCTTAAAATCGAAAAAGGAGTGGTCTCTAACAATAGACCCAAAATGAATAAAAACAGTGGCAAAAATAAAAATACAACGAAGAAATGGGTTCAACAAGTGACTCGATCCTCTCAAAGGATCGCAATAAGCAATTTTAGAAGCAAAAGGAGAGCACAGATTAAGGCCAAGCCTATCTGTACCCTCGTAAACAACTACAACAGCACCATAAGGAAACTAAAGCAGTTAATGCCGTTCAAGTCCAAATAAGAACTGAATAGAGAGAGGGACCAACAAAATAGACGGATAAAAAATCTCCACCACAAGGTCAAACAACAACAGATTATGGAAGACAATAACCCAACACAAACAACAAAATTACAAGAAAAAATACAGAAAAATAACAAAAAATTCGGCAAACGAGTAGTAGTGGCGGTGTAGGGCGAGGGAGCTCACTGTGGCGTGTGCTTTGCGCGTGGCGTCAAAAGTGGCACGACTGGTGGCGGAAGAAACGAACAGCGCCGGTGAGACACAGTGAGTGGCGCGTGGCGTACTGGGTCTGACAGAGAAGGAAGATCTAGCTTTGAAAAAGCCCATCTTAGAACCAAAGAGATCCAGCTAGCACGCAATGGGAGGCGCAGTGGAGGAGATGGATGGCACGGCGGAGAAAGGCAGACGGTGCTCACTGTGCAGTGGAGGAGATCAAGCTCTGAGAGGGAAGACACTAAAAACCCAGCACAAAAATGAATGAAAACAAGGAAAAACGGAAAGAAGGAGGAGAAGGGAGGAGGGAAAAAGAGGAACCCGAAGGATGATTTATATATTAAAATGTTTAGTTAAATTATCAATCCTTGTTGCAGGTTAATTTATGGGCATCCCTATAATTAATGTTATTTGAACGGTTGGCACTACAAGAATTTTAGTCTTTAGCGATGACATCGTCATTAATAGTCTAAATGTCGTTATATAAAAGCCCTTTTAACAACAATAGTTTGTCGTTACTAAGCGTCGTTGTTGTTTCGTCATAAAAGTATTCGCGACGATTTTTATGTCGTCGCTGATATTTTCTATCAACGACAACTTTTTTATCTTTCGCAAATAA
This sequence comes from Betula pendula, assembly GCA_900184695.1. NCBI lineage: Eukaryota > Viridiplantae > Streptophyta > Magnoliopsida > Fagales > Betulaceae > Betula > Betula pendula. Next base: position 9,380 of record FXXK01003927.1, on the reverse strand, counting down.
ATCTAAAAATTGTCAAGAAAAATATAAGGATATGTTATCGTTAATAATTAAGTTATCATTGACGACGTATAAAGTCTTCATGGATAACAAGTCATCTGGCAACACTTATAAGTCGTAGGAATAACTTTGATTGTTACTTTTCGAAAACCATAAAATAAATTATATTACGAATTTTTTAATTTGGCATGGGTAGTCACTTAATAGCAAACCACTATCATCTCTTACGATTATAAAGTATTCAATCAACCAAAAATACCTTACACCTTAAGTTCATTAACCAAACTTTCGAAACTTATATAAAGAAATAATAAAAACAAGCATGACATTCTGTTAATAAAAAATAGTGGTTCAGATTTTCAATTACATACCATATTTAAAATTTCATACAAATTGCTAACTCAAAAATATCAAAATCATTTTTCAAAAGATACTATAAATCATTTCAATGATTTACAATCGTCTTATCTCATTGAATTTTAAATCATAAGGGGAGCAACCAACCAATTTAAACTTGTAAATGAGCTTTATCTCTTCTGATCCACCAAAGAACAGAGGCTGATTAAGGAACAAATTTTGTTAATGGAGCTTATTGATGAACAAAGATCAGTACCCGAAAATTATATACGTAAACATAAATAATTTGGAAAACTTCAGTTACATCCCCTGAACTTTAGCCGTTGACTGCCCCCCTTAAATTTTATTTTCTCTCACTTTAGTATCTTGAATTTAACTGTCTCTCACTTTTATCCCTTCCCGTTCGGATTCACTGTTAAATATGTAAAAATTTTACCAAATACTCATGTATTTTTTTAAAAAAATATATATAAAATTTGAATATTTTGAGAATTTTTGCACCCTCTCTTAAGATTTAACGGAAGGGGTGAAATGAAGACAATTAGAAGTTCAGGGTATCAAAATAAAAAAAAAAAAGGGTTAAAAATAACATTCAAAACAACTTAAAGTTTAACAGAGTCAACTACAAATTTTTCCTAAATACATTTCAACACAAAAACCCTTTAATTTATGAAGCAAAAAAGTTACCTATTAACTGCACATAAAATTCTGCAATGAAAGACATAATACAGCCTCCGTATTACCTTTTACTGTCTATGAAAATTGCTTTGATTTGAGCAAAAATTCCTGCAATGACAAGACAAAATACAGCCTCGTGAGCAAAATTGAGACAAATAAGAAAAGAAGGGGAAACTTCCACTACCTCCTTGAAGTTTTACGACTTTGCAATCACCCCCTCAAACCTCAAAAACCTCTCAATTTAGTGTATCCAAATTTAATTTTTTTCAATCTCCCCGCCCCGTTAGCCCATTTTTAAAGTCAGACAATCAAAGGGGTAAAATGACTTTTATGCCTAAAATTTTTTAAAAAAATTAACAAATTTACCTTTATGTCCGATAAAAAATATTAAAAAAAAATTGTTTGGGTTAAACTTGGACCCATTGGGTCACAGGTGCTGGGTCACGTCATGTGACCCCAGAGTGGGCCCAGGCGGGTTCTAGACCCAAGCGTTGGGTCAATGTCCCGCAATGTGGCCCACACTAGACCCTGCCATGGGTCTGGTGACCCACGGCTAGGCACCAACCATGCACCTGTTGGGTCACGCCATGACCTAGCGTGTCGCCAACCAGGCTGGTCACCACTAGACGCCCACGTGTGGGTCACTTTTTTTAAAAAAAAAAAATTGAAAATTGAAATACTTGGTATTAGGTAATTTAACACCCTTTCCGCGTTATGGATTTAACCTAAAAATCATTAAACAAAAGGAGAATTATAAAAATTAAAAACTTGAATACACTAAATTGACAAGTTTTAAAGTTTTGAGAAATATACAGAAATAGTAAAACTTACAATAGAGGTTAGTGAAGTTTCCCCTTTTAAAAAAGAGTTGTTTTTATGCATCGACTCCAAGTTCATCACCTTTTGAGAAGCTATTGGCTGGCAGAGGCAAAAAATAATTGAAGATAGCATTATACGTGCAAGAATGATATGACATAGTTTGCATCCACATTCAAAATAATTCAAAAATGATTAAAATGTTAAATTGGTAAGCTCAAACCAAATGTTGTAAGTAACACTCTAATCTGACATGCAAAAAATTCAAAGGTATATTGCTAAAAATGCCCCTGCATCTGAACTTACAAATTGTTGAATTATTTTGGTGCATCTAGTTTTTTTTTTTAAAAAAAAAAATATAAAAATAATTTAAAAAATATAACTAAAATAAAAATAATAAAATTATTGAACTGGGTGTGAAAATCTAAAGCAAGGAATCAAAAACCCATCCAGAAAACGAAGGTGGAATAGCTACACCTACACTCAGCCACAGTGAAGAAAACGACAGAATTGTTTCCTTTAAAAAAAAAAAAAAAAAATGAGGTGTAAGAAAAAAGTGAAGTATTCCTAACAAAGAACTGCATTTATTTTCCTCTCATACAACTTTTTAAAAATCAGTTATTGATATGTAAACTCATACCTCACCAAGCGAATCCTACCCGACAATGAGCGATTTTTTAAAAAGTGAACGAGAAAGTGAATTTTGTTCCCAAACATGCCAAGACAAGCCAACCAACACCTGACTTTTTGCATGAAAGTTCATCCTTGGCCAACGCAATTATTAAAATGCATGGAAGACACTTGATGAAAACCAACGAATGTTTAAATTTTTAAATAATCTTTACTTCCAATCTATATAAAGGATATAGTTTAAATTAAAAACTCCGTTTAATAAGGAATATTTGTTGTGCTAATTTAAAATTATTAAATTAGCTTTCCATATCAAAATCAATCGCATTTCCATATCAAAAATCCTCCTCGACCCTCAAACTAGCCAGTCCTTTCAGTGGTCAACATCAACTCTGTAACACTTTTTTTTTTTTTTGTTTATGGATGAGATAAAAAAAAACTCAATAAAAATAAAGGACAAACCTACAAACACCCCCAATAAAGCTAATACATAACTCAAGAAAACCATTTTAAAAAACGAAATGGGCCAAAGAATTGCCGCAGTACAAATCTTCTAGCCGAGAGCCCAGAAAGAGAGTGTCCGAATTGACAAGTTTGAAGCACCCCAAATGATTAACTATTTGAAAAGTACACTTAAGCCAACAACCAGAGAACTGAAGCCACAACAGAAACAGATGCTTTGCTAACATCGATTGGACTGAAGTGTTAAGAAACCGTCCCCCAATGTCCGACAAGAGATGTACCAAGTAGTTGTTGTGCCAAGGGATATCGAACCTTGCACTCCACATCCAAAAAGGTGAGACGCCTGCTATGGAGAGCAGAAAGTTGGAGGTGAGATGGGCTCACATGAAACCAAGAGTATCAACCAGGTGGGCCGGCGTGAGGCCCACACTCATAAATTAAAAAAAATAAAAAATAAAATAAAAAAAAAGAAGGGACGAAGGAATTCAAAAAACCTATCACTTAGGGCGAGTGTGAACCCACCTGCGACCAAAATGCGCATGAGATGCACAAGCAGAAAAGGGTGCAAAGGACGGAAGGAAACAAAGTGAGGGTTTCGTAGATGACAAAGGGTGGGAAATTTGGCTTCCACTTCTTTGTTTGGGTAATAGGAAATTGACAATGACAAAAAAACAACGATTTAAAATAAGGGATAAATGCATTTTTAAGTCATGTGATTTAAGTTTGACAAATAACTTCGAGATTTTAAATAGTGATAACACTCTCTAAGATAAGCCAAAAAAAATCAAAATTAAGGTTTTCATATCATTAAAAAAGTTGACATAATCCCGTTAATGTGCTACATCAGCCAAATCAAACCAGTTAAAGGGGTGGCTTGGTCATTGAAAGTGATTCGACCACTCCAAATGACAAATAATAAAAAAAAATAAATAAAATTAAGTGTAGCGCACCACCCCCAATGACCGTGGGTTGTTCGGCCACCTCTAGATATACTCAGAAAGATTGCCGAACAACCCCAAGCAGGGACAGAATTACTTACAGACCCAAGGGGCCAAGGCCCCCCTTTAAGCCAAAAAACTGCACCTAATATGTTGAGTGAATTGATAAAAAGATCAAAAGTGTGTACTCGGCCCCCACTTGAGTTAAACAAAAAGCAAACCGGTGGCCCACAAAGGCCACAATCGACTACTTAGCTAATTTTTTTTTTTTTTTTTTTTTTTTCTTTAGCCTGTTGTGTGATGCCTTCCAGGCCATTAAATGTTATTATAGACTCTTTGAAACTTGAGTTGACAAAGTTGAAACATTAAGTTTTTTTTTATTTAGACTCTTTGAAACTTGCAATTGCAAGTCATTGTAAATGACTATTTGGAACTTACAACTTTTCATTTAATTGCTTATATTCAACCAATTATTTAGCTTACAACAATAGTCTAAAAATAGCTTACAACAATAGTCTATAAAGCAATGGAAAACCAAAAAAAAAAACACACTTCTAAACAACTACTCAGCACAGCAATTCAGCAACTTCTCTCAATTTTGCAACGCAAATCCAAATTAGTTTTCAATCTCAATTCCTTTCAATTTTTGTTCATTACTAAATTTTGAATTCATGGTATAAGTATTCACCCAATATATTTATAACTTTAAAATTTCTTCATTGCTATTATCTTTTTCTAAATGTTCTTAAAAGGTTGTTGTCAATATATATTAATATTGATGTTGGGAGTTTTATTTTGTGCTTGTTTAGTTGTTTGGTAATCAGATTTTTTGTTTCTTTTTTTCATCTTTGTCCATTCTTGTTTGGTAATAATATCTCAATTTTTATATATTTAGTTTGATGTAGAAGATTTGTTAAGAATATTTTTTGTATCTGATTATGTATACTGTAAATGTAGTAAATCCCCTTAAGCCGTAAGTCTATCTCTCGTTACTTTAACATAGGAAAACAAAATTTATTGAACAATTATAAAACACAATTACACAACAGTACTTTTTTCGATGTCATATTTCATAGTTTCAGAGTTTTAGAATTTACTGTAAGTTTCAGAGTTTTAGAAAACTAGGTTACTGATGAAGAAGACGATATAAATGTTGTGTTTAAGCGTTACTCGTTGCTGTTTTTAAACTCACAGTTTTAAGCTTGAGTTAGTTAAACGAACCGTTTCATTAATCTTCAGCGTGAGAGACTGAGAGCAGTGTGAGGTGAGGCATGATTTTGTCTTTTTCCAAAGGTAAAAAGTAAACCCTTCTTTTTCCTTTTTTTTCAAAGAACAAAAAGTAAAAAAGTATTGTAAGGCGTGAGAGTACTTGAGGTTTTTTTTTTTTTTTATCATAGAGTACTTGAGGCTTGAGTATATAGTGTCGACACATCACATACATAAAAAGTTTTTTTTTTTTTTTTTAAGCACATATATAAAAAGTTAAAAACCTATAATCTATTGCGATTTCAGAATTTAGTTTTTTGAACAAAAATTTTTTTTTTTGAAAGTTTGACACATGTTCAAAAATATACTAGTGCACAGCCATTTATCTTCAGGCTTGCCAATTTGAGGATTTTAGTAATTAAATTTTTTTTTTAGAGATTTACAGTGAAAAAATTGCAAAAAGTAAGGTATGTAATTAAATTTTTACACTAATTTATTATTAAATAATATAAATGTCTATATAAACTTTTATTTCATTAGTTATATTCTTTAATATCTTTAAATAGCAGTTTTGTAAGATAGTCTATCTTTTTCTTTTTTCTTTTTTTAACCTAAGGCCTTCGTGTAATCATGCTAATTTATTTGTAGATGACGGGAAAGCCAACTACAATAGTTGACTTTTTCAAAAGAAAAAATGTTCAAAATTCAGAAGTCAAAGCTAGTGATGCATCAACATCATTGCCAACCTCTGATATCCCAATTTCTGAAATTCGTCCTACAAAATCTCGAAAAGTTGATGTCAATGAAATTGATACTAATTCATTGGAACGTGATCCTAGATTGCGTTGACAGATATGAGAATATGATTTAATTAATGAGATGAAATTCGACGAGCTTACTTTAATTTTGGTCCGTACCAACCTATTCTTAAAAAGCACCCGAAATCTGGACCACAAAGTCATCCTCGTAGATTTCAACCTTCATGGTTCAATCTCTTTTCTTCATGGCTTGAATATTCGTTTGATAAAGATACAACTTTTTATTTACCATGTTTTCTCTTTAATAAGCCATCTAGGAATCCGACACAGCGCGCATTCACTGTTGATGGATTCAAGAATTAGAAGAAAGTTAGGGATGGAAAAAATTGTGCATTTCTCAATCATATAGGGAAAGATCCTAATTCACTTCACAGAATTGCTGAGAGATCATGTGAGGACTTAATAAAGCAATATTGACACATACAAAAAGTGTTTGACAATTTCACTTCTGAACAAATTGCAAACAATCGACTACAGTTGAAGGCTTCCATTGATGTTGTTCGGGTGCTTGCACTTCAAGGTGTTGCTTTTAGAGGTCGGGATGAAAGTGTGGGTTCAACCAATCGTGGCAATTTTCTTGAAATATTGGATATGCTGGTTTCATACAATGGACAACTTGCTAAAGTGATAGCTAAAGTTCTCAAAAATGCCTCTTACACATCACTAAAGATATAAAAAGAAATTTTACATGTGTTTTCAACCAAAGTAAAGAAGGCAATTCGAGAAGAAATTGGTAATGCAAAGTTTTGCATAATTGTTGATGAAGCTCGTGATGAGTCAATGAAGGAGCAAATGGCTATAATTTTAAGATTTGTCGACAAAGATGGTTTTGTGTGAGAACATTTTTTTGCCTTGTTCATGTCCCTGATACTGCTGCATTAACCCTCAAAAATAGAATATATTCAGTATTATCTGATCGTACTCTAGACATTCAAAACATTCGAGGGCAGAGATATGACGGTGCAAGTAATATGCGAGGTGGGTGGAATGGATTGCAAGCTTTGGTTTCAAGAGATTGTCCATATGCCTATTACATTCATTGTTTTGCACATCGTCTGCAATTGGCATTAGTGGCATCATCAAAAGAAGTTATTCCTGTTCATCAATTTTTTACTAAATTGACTTCTATTGTCAATATTGTTAGTGCCTCATGCAATCGTAATGAAGAATTGAGGATTGCTCAAGCTGCTGAAATTGCCCATATGATTGAAATTGATGAGCTTGAGAGTGGAAGAGGACTCAATCAAATTCGTACTTTACAATAGGCTGGAGATACTCGTTGGAGTTCCCACTTGAGATCAGTTTCTAGCTTAATCAGTATGTTCAGTCCAGCATGTGATGTTCTTATTAAAGTTATTGATAAGGGAACTAATTCTTCCCAACGAGCAGAAGTGGACTCAGTGTATCAGGCAATGACTTCATTTGAATTTGTCTTTATCTGCATCTCTTGAAAGATACTATGCAGATTACTAATAATTTATGCCAAGAATTGCAATGCAAATCTCAAGACATTTTAAATGCAATACATCTTGTTTCATCCACTAAAGCACTTATCCAAGAATATAGAGATGATAAATGAGATGCTTTACTAATCAATGTGAAATCATTTTGTGAGAAACGCAATATAGATTTTTCAGATATGAATGCTCGTTATATTGACAAGATGACTTTACAGTTGAGCATCATTATCGAGTAGACATTTTCTATGCCGCCATAGATTCTCAATTGCAAGAATTAAATCGTCGGGTTTAGTGAGCATGCAGTGGAGTTGCTTATTCTCAGCTCGGCTCTTGATCCTCGAGTTGCACGTGAATCTTTTAGATCGATGATGTTTGTCAGTTGGTAAACAAGTTTTATCCGCAGGACTTTACAGATCTTGAAAAAGAACAATTGAAAATAGAACTTCAACATTATGAGCATAATGTAATTCGAGATTCAGACTTCCAAGGGGGTTGACAAATATTTTCTGAATTGTGCCAATGGTTGTTAGTACTAGAAGATCAGCTGTTTATCAACTTGTTTTCGAGTTGTTGTACTTATTCTTACTCTTCCTGTTTCTACCGCAACAACAGAACAAGTAATTTCAGCCATGAATATTGTCAAAATCAGGCTTTGCAACAAAATTGAAGATGAGTTTCTCACTGATTCTTTGATGTTGTACATCGAAAAAAGAAATTGTTGCGAAATTTAGTACAGGATTCAATTATAGATGATTTTCGAGATTTTGAGGAACGTCGGGTTCCATTTTGATATGTAATTGGGTTGAAAATTTAAATATATTAAGAAACATTTATTTTGTGTCTTTTCTTTGTTTATATTTGGTTAACATTGAATAGATATTGGTTATTTTGTATATATTAATTTAATATTCAATCTTATATTTCTTTTTCATGTTAGCTTTAGTTACTTTATTTTAATATATTTTTCATTCATGTTTTGGCCCCATCTAATAAGAATTTCTAGTTCCGTCCCTGGATCTGTTCTTTCCTTAGTTTTATCATGGGTGTGCGAAAGATGATGTTACAGTTAAGTTTTCTTGTTCTATAACTGTGTAAGTTTATAACTTTGGTCCTATACTTATCTGTGTTTTTTGCTATTCATGGTAGCTTTAAGATCATGATTTGTAAGAGCATTTTACTCTCTTGTTATCAATAAAAAATAGAAGATTCACACTAAATAATAATAATAATAATAATAAACATATCTCAACTTCTCAACGCAATATTAAATCACAATAATATATATTGTTTTGAAAGGGATATCGCGTCAAATCACAATAATATTATATTACAATAAAGTTGATTCACATAAACAAACACATATGAATAAAGAAAATAAGATTACATTCAAATAAATAAACATAATAAAACCTCCACATTCAAACATCAACGTTAATTATTAGCAGAATGAGAAAAAAATAGAGTTTGAAATGTAATTTAATTTGTACGAGTTATATGAATCAATTATAAGTTAACACATGTTTATCTGAAATTAACCATTAATTAATCTGTTTAATCAAATTAATCGATTGGATTCAAAATCTTATTACACTAAATATTACTTACCAATTTAATGTCACGTTAAATTGCCTAGTCCTAAATATGGATAATTAGATAGAGCAAGTAGCATTGGCATTACACTTGCTTTTTATTTTATTTTTTTTTATTTTTTATTTTTAATTTCAAAAAAGCATTATACTATTTATATTATGCTTTGGATGAGCAAAGCCCACCCCCTCCGAGCCCTTCAGTCTCAGGCTCAGCTCTCAAGCGCTTCTCTTTCCTCTGACCTCATCTCCTGTAAGCACTTCGATCATGGACTCTGCCTTTTGCTATTGTTGTTCATTATTATTTTTAGTATTCTGTTTGAAGCTTCAACAATATTTCGTCTCATTTCCTTCAGTGGCTTCTTCTGTAATTGGCTATGGGCGACTCAATCGCCGCTCCCCCCAACCCAACGGACGGGAATCATCTCTCTT
>FXXK01003925.1:0-10070 GCA_900184695.1 Betula pendula | reverse complement strand
AACAAAATAAACAAAAAATTTTTTTTTTATATAAATACAAAATAAAACAAAATCTTTTATTCAACATTTAACGCAATCAAATTATTATCACTTTAGTGTTTTGAAAGAGTTTTTGTTCATTTTTTCACAACAATTAAAAATGCTTGAAAATTCAAGTAAATCACACAAACGAACAAAAAAAAATCCCACAAAACATTGAAATGAATTAAAACATAAGAACACCTTGATTTTATTTTAATCTATATAAATTAAAACATGTTAAAATATTTATTCCCACATGAGTAGTTTAAATTGAAAATGAATCTAATGAAAAAAAAAAAACAAAAATAGCAAGAAGAAAATTTAGATTCTGATTATCAAAGTATTAATAGAAAATTAGTATAAATTTCTAATATTTTTGCTGTGATCCTTATTATATTTTAATACAAATAAAACTCATAAAATTTAAAACATTCGAAGAAAACAAAAAAAAAAAACATAAAGCAAAATAAACAAATAAATCCAGAATTTAAATTTCAGTCCAATTCATTGTAGTTATTTCAACCTTTCGAGTTTCGACCAACATGTATTCTTATCTATCCAATTCATTTCAACCTTCCTACCTAACCGGTTAACTCCATCCAACATGCATTTATTTGCTCATTTCCTGCATTTAATGAGAAGCTGATTGTGTTAAATGTTTTCAGGTGCATTAATTTCAAAGTCAGCAATTGTTGGTGAGTCTTCTAGCTATTGGATATTTTGAAATTCTTCTTATTGTGGAGATGGATGGAAGTTACTGATTCTTGAATGTTTATCATGCAGAGTCGTCCTAGGTTTATTTCTAATTCTATTATTTATCTTTGCTTTCTACCGTTTCTATACTTATAATAAAATAGAAAAGGAACATGCATCAAGTGAACATCCAAAATTCTTTTGGATGATTACAAAAATTTCAGATTCACAAGATATTTGTATGCCGATATTAAAACGATTGCAAATTAATTTATTGAAAAGTTAGGTGAAATGGAGCATATAAAAACAGTATTCAAAAGGAAAAGCTTTTCAATGGAATTTTTTTTTTTTTTTTTTGTAGTGATATATCGAACACTTTTCATGGGAGATGGGGGAAGAATTCATAAATGAAGATATATGTAGTTAATGTTGGGGACTACAAGTTTTTTCATGTTTTAGGTATAACCCAATTTAGGAATTATAAAAAAATTACCTTTTCTAATTTTTTTTTTTTTGGTTCTCTAATTAGCTCCCTTTTCCTTTTCAGATTTCAGATTAATTTAAAGATATGTGTTGGGTGTACATGAGTGTTGTTAATGTGTTATGTATGGATATTTGTGTGTCTTTGTTAGTGTATGAGCAATTTACATTATACAAGTAAAAACATGCATATATGTAAATTGCTCATACACTAACAAAGACACACATATCCATACATACACATAACACACTCATGTACACCCAAACCACATATCTTTAAAATTAATCTGACAATTGAAAAGGGAAAAAGGGAGCTAATTAGAGAACAAAAAAAAAAAAAAAATCAGAAGGTAATTTTTTATAATCCTCAAACTTGGTTATACACTAAAACATGAAAAAACTTGTAGTCCAACATTAACTAATATATCTTCATTTATGAATTCTTTCCCCATCTCCCATGAAAGTGTTCAGATATATTCACTACAAAAAAAAAAAAAAAAAAAAAATCATTGAAAAGCTTTCTTTTGAATACTGTTTTATATGCTCATTCACCTTAACTTTTCAATAAATTAATTTTGCAATCGTTTAAATATCGGCATACAAATATCTTGTGAATCTGAAATTTTTGTAATCATCCAAAAGAATTTTGGATGTTCACTGATGCATGTTCCTTTCTATTTTATTATAAGTATAGAAACGGTAGAAAGCAAAGATAAATAATAGAATTAAGAAATAAACCTAGGACGACTCTGCATGATAAACATTCAAGAATCAGTAACTTCCAATCCATCCCACCAATAAGAAGAATTTCAAAAATATCCAATAGCTAGAAGACTCACCAACAATTGCTGACTTTGAAATTAATGCACCTGAAAACATTTAACACAACTAGCTTTCTCATTAAATGCAGGAAATGAGCAAATAAATGCATGTTGGATGGAGTTAACCGGTTAGGTAGGAAGGTTGAAATGAATTGGATAGATAAGAATACATGTTGGTCGAAACTCGAAAGGTTGAAATAACTACAATGAATTGGACTGAAATTTAAATTCCTGGATTTATTTGTTTTATTTGCTTTATGTTTTTTTTTTTTGTTTCTTCGAATGTTTTAAATTTATGATTTTATTTGTATTAAAATATAATAAGGATCCACAGCAAAAATATTAGAAATTATTTACTAATTTTCTATTTAATACTTTGATAATCAGAATCTAAATTTTCTTCTTGTATTTTTGTTTTTTTTTTCATTAGATTCATTTAATTAAACTACTTCATTTGTGGGAATAAGTATTTTAACATGTTTTAATTTTATATAGATTAAAATAAAATCAAGTGTTCTTATGTTTTAATCATTTCAATGTTTTGTGGGGATTTTTTTTTTTCGTTTGTGTGATTTACTTGAATTTTCAAGCATTTTTAATTGTTGTGAAAAAATGAACAAAAAACTCTTTCAAAACACTAAAGTGATAATAATTTGATTGCGTTAAATGTTGAATAAAAGATTTGTTTTATTTTGTATTATATAAAAAAAAATTTTTGTTATTTTTCTGTATTTTGTTTTATAATGTTTAGAATTATATAAACTTTATTTGTATTGAAATATAATAGGCATCACTCCAATAATATTATCGATTCCTGCTGATTTTCTATTAATGCTTTGATATTCAGGATCTCGATTTAACAAGTTTAATATTATAAGAGAATACCTTCAGTCAAGAGTAGTGTAGTAGTGTATGTAAAACCAACTTTTTACAAGCATCCAATAAGAAGTTAACACGTCAGTTAAAAACACCAAAATACATCCTACGAACAAAAAAACTTATTGAAAAAATAGACACATATTCATTTAAAGAGACCCTACCGAATCTACACCTATTGTTATTTGCTGTGTTTTAGATGATATGTGAACCTCTCATTGTAGGTTGTAAAAGCAAGGTTTATAGCCCATCCTGATAGTAGGGGCTCTCTTAAATGAATTAAAACATAAACCCTTAATTTTAATTTAATCCATATAAATTAAAAGCCCCAACTAAAATAAAAGGTCTTATATTTTAATTCAATATTACAAATTCGTGTTAATTTCTTACTATTTTTTTCTTGACACTTTTTTTTTTTTAAAACTACACATATGAGTATATTTAACATGTTTTAATTTATATGGATTAAACTAAAACATTAAGATTCTTATATTAAATTTTTGAAATTAATTATAATGGAAAAATCTCTGCATATCGGAATAATGAGCTGTGTATATAATTACTATGCTCATACGCAACACACACATACATATCCATATATACAACCCAACACAACCTCATGTACACCCAAAACACACATCTTTAAAATTAAATTGACAATTGAAAAGGAAAAAAAAGCCAGCTAATTAAAGAACAAAAAAAAAAAAAATTAGAAGGTAACTTTTTATAATCCTCAAATTGGTTATACACTAAACAAGAAAAAACATGAAGTCCCAACATTGACTACAGATGTCTTCATTTATGAATTCTTCCCCATTTTCATGAAATGTTTAGATATCTTTCACTACAACATGAATTTCATTAAAAGCTTTCTTTTGAATACTCTTCTATATGCTACTTTACCTAACTTTTCAATAAATTGATTTGGCAATCCTTTTAATATCGGCATATATTATAAGTATCTCGTGGGTCTGAAATTTATCGAATCATCTAAAAAACTTTCGATGTTCACTTGATGTTCGTTTTCTAGTTTATCATTAAGTATAAGAAACAGGTAAAAAAACAAAGGTTAAATAACCGTATCAATAATGAACCTAGGATGACTCTGCATAATAAACATTCAAGAATCAATTAACTTCCATCCATCTCCACAAATAAGAAGAATTCAAAATATCTAAATAAGGACTCACCAGCAAATTGCTGACTTCGAAATTAATGCACCTGCAAAATTTAACACAATCAGGTTCTCATTTAATGCAAGAAATGAAGCCAATAAAACGCGTGTTGGATGGAGTTAACTGGTCAAGTAGAAAGGGTTGAAATGAATTTGGATAGATAGAATACCTTTGGTAGTTAATACTTCTTGAGGTTGAATCAGTCAACAATTATGCATAAAGAAAGAAAGGGGGCAAATATATCCAATAGACCATTCACCAGCAATTGCTGGCTTTTGAAATTAATGCACCTGCAAATATTTAACACAATCAGGTTCTCATTAAATGCAGGAAATGAGCGAATAAATGCATGTCGGGATGAGTTAACCGGTTAAGTAGAAAGTTATAAATGAATTGGATGGATAGAATACCTGTTTGTAGAAAGGTTGAAATAACTTACAATGAATTGGACTGAAAATTTAAATCCTGGATAAACAATATGCCAAAATCGTATTGGCCATCAATTAATGAGTGATGATGTCATGAGAGTGAGAGAGGAGCGTCAATGCATCATGCATGACGCAGATCAGAAAGGCATTGTAGTTGATCATGCATGCATGGCTTCCCTTCCCGCCATCTCTTTCCCTCTTGTTGGGACACGAAGATAAGTGACTATCAGAAGAGAAAGATAACTTGCATGTTGAAAATTGTATGGACATACTAATCCTGCACTTCATTTCTCAAACAAATTAAAATGCATGTATCCACGTTCCTTGCAAATATATACGTAATTAGGGCCGCAATGGTCTTCGTCTCATAGTTTCTCCGGTCATGAATTTTGTCATGATTTTTAATACTTCTTGAGTTGATCCAACACTTGAATCAGTCCAACTATTATATATGCATGAAGAAAGAAAGGGCAAACTATATATTTTACTGGAGTACAGCACGGATTTCGTGCAGCGTGATAAAATTGGAATGCAGTGCATTGTTTTGTGTTGCATCGGGCAAAGTGTGTACCAGCTGAAAGCTCTTTTACATGAAATATGACCTTGACTGGTCCATACGCATACTATGTCCAATACTTTTTCTTTACATTTATTTTTTATTTTAAAGATAAAATTATTTTTTCTACTTTAATTATTCATTTTTTTAAAGCACCTATTGGGGCGGAGGGAAGGGGGTTGAGAGGGATCAAATGCCCTCCCACCTCTCAAATTTTTTTCTTATTCTTAGTAAAATTTTCCCGTATATTTCTATTTGCCCACCCTCATTTACGCATCAAGGGCAAATATTTTTAAGAGGATCGTGATTCACAGCTCACACTCACGCCGACGTAATTTTATTTTCATCACTGTTTTCTTTTTTTTTCTTTTCTGTAAGTTTTTTCGTCACTGTTGGAGTTGCAGGCCTTTTAGGTATTTTTTGGTCGGACCAAGTTGAAGAAGGAGGTTGAAGATAACTACAAAACTCACCCTTTTAACTAATGTCCTTGTTGGTCTAAAACAATGCAAAAAAGACCTGACTAGTCCACACGCATTACTATAACTTTTTCTCAACTTTACTTTATATTTTGAAGATAAAATCATTTTTTCCTAACTTCAATTTTTTTTTTTTTTAAGCACCTATATTCAGCTTCCTAAACTAAGATCTACATCACTTTTTATTTAAATATAATATTTTAAGAAAATTGGAAGATAAAGAAATTGAGAAAAACCAAAAAGTTTGAGAGAGAAAATTAGGAAAAGCAAAAAGTCTGGTGATTCATAGCTGGGGCTCTACGCTCAGTATCCATCCCGAGGTATTGCCTATGCGATAGGATGAACTAAAGAAACCCTGATAAAATAAAATAATAATAATTTTTATTAGTTAAAGAAGAGTAAGGAGTGAATAGTGCTCCTTACTAATAGGAGCACTATTCATGCTCCCCAATTTTTTCCTCAAAGTGGGGAGTGAAGCTCTAAAATACTCTAAAATGAATTTTGGCTCCCTAAAGTAAGGAATGAGCCGGATGAAGAATGCTCTAAGACAGCTAGTGGACAAGTAGGGAGTAAATGTAAGAAGCTGAATGAATAAATTCTTACAAAGTAATGTGGCACAATATAATTGAATTTATCAAAATTTGTATTATTTCCTTTTCAATTATGTTGTGCCACATCACTTTGTAAGAGTTTCTTTTTTTTGTAAAATATTTTGTAAGTCAAGCATTCCTCCTATTGTTTTACCCATTTCTTGGAGAAAGTCTCCAAACTATAACGATAAAGAAAGCTTTTGGTAAAGAGTTTTGTTCTGAATTTTTTTTAAAAAAATAATTAAAAAAATCATGAATTGATATAAAGTAAACATTAAATCATGAATGTGATATAAATTAAACATAAATGTTTGTTGAGAGAGAAATTGAAGAAATTTATTTGGTAATAATTTTGAAAGAAATAAAAATTGCCTATAACACTGATGGGACCAAGTAGGAATTGTCGGCTACCAAAACTTACTATATATATTTATATAACATGCATGCTCCATTCATGAGAAATTGTGGACTGACAATTGAAAAGGCCAAAAAAGCAGCTAAAAGAACAAACAAGAAAAAAAAAATAGCAGGTACATTTTTATAATACATTGATACAAGAAAAAACTCGAAGTCCCGACATTGATTACAAGATTAAATAAGTTCGAAGGAGTACAAAAATCATTGCAACCTATATAGTTATCACATACAATTAGACTATATATATATTTATATATAAGAAAAAAACTCGGAGTCCCGAACATTGATTACAAGATTAATAAGTTCGAAGAGTACAAAAATCATTGCAAACCTATATAGTTATCACATACAATTATTCTGGATCTGGGGATGATCTCCAACTCATGATTTAGACGCTTTGTGGGCATATTTGCATTAATTTTATAGGACCTGCAGAGCAAATGATTAGGAGGCATAGTTAATTTATCTCCTTCTTCCTTCTAACATTTGAACCACATTTTTTATGGACGGGACGATCTATGGGTTCCATTGCATGCCCAGAGGTCCTACAATTGCCAAATTTCTTTTGCAATTTTAGCATCCACCATATCCTCAACAAAGATTCGTATGTCTCCCTTTTTGTTCTAAGAAATTGTAGATCCATTCTGGGAAAGTAAGACTTGGACTACTTGTTCCTCAACCGTAATGTGAACATTTTTCCTCCGTCCAACTATTTCAAGTAACAACATTCCAAAGCCTATAACATCTGCTTTTGGAAGACACATTTCCAAAATTCTAGAGGAACATTTCAGGTGCCAATGTAACCCATAGTCCCCCTAGCTGTGGTCATGGAAACTGCACTTTGATCCTTTGAACACAACTTGGCAAGACCAAAATCAGAAATTTTAGGATTGAAGTTTTGGTCTAGCAAAACATTGTGAGGTTTTGATATCAAAATGAAGATTTTCGTGGTCGCATCCTTGGTGAGATATTCAATTCCTTTCGCTACGCCAAAAGCCAATATCTTTCAGCTTATCCCAATTAAGGATTTGGTTCTTGATAGCCATTGAAGATATGAACTTCTTCTAGTGAACCATTTGTAAGAATCATAAACTTAAACTTGTCTAAATCCATCAGCGCAGAAAGCCAATCAAGCGAACCACGTTAACATGATGGATCCTACCATTGTTTCCTACTTCATTTATGATTCTGCTCCATTTTCCTTAGAAGTATTTAGGATCTTCACTTGCAACATGAACTTCATTGAAAATCTTTCCTTTAAATACTGTTCCATATGCTCTCTTCGCCTAACTTCTCAGTAAATTGATTTGGTTAATCATCTTAATATTGGCGTACGAGTATCTTGAGAGCTGAAATTTCTGTAATCGTCCAAAAACTTTTCAATCTTTCGCTTGATGTTCTTTTTCTACTTATAATAGGTTATAGTAGCAAAGGCAGAGAGCAAAGATAGAATATAGTATGAGAAATGAAGCCCAAGGACGACACCTGCATGATAAAACATTCATGGAATCAATAACTTCCATCGATCTTCGAAAGAAGAATTTCAAATCAAATTCCAAGTAGATTACTCCACCAACAATCGCAGGCTTTGGTATTAATGCACCTCAAATATCTTAACACAATCAGCCTTCTCAATTAGTATTTAATTTAAACACAAAATTCAGCCTTTTGCATTGTAGCACACCATCTTCCTCTCTGCTTTTTACACGCACATACCCTCTTCCGCCCAACCACATTATTAATCTTCTATTTTCCCCCTCATTTTCCTTCAATGAAAAAAATAAAAAATAAAAATAAAAAAAATAAAAAAATTCGTTAGAGAGGAATAGAAAATCAGAGTGCTGACCGGTAGGAGGAGGTTGCCAGTGGAAAAAGAGAGACAGTGAGAGAGCGGCCATGGAAACTGGCGAGGTGTGGTGGGAGTTCCCTCTTTCACCGAACACGTCTTTCACCAACCCGGTTATTCTTCTCTCTCTCTCAATTGTTGTTCTTCAATCGGATTTTCTAAATGGAAAATTTATGGCAAAAAACAAATTTTCGTTATTGGAAAATTCTCTAAACAACTCGCCCATCCCTCCTTAGAGAAATGCTGCTCTTACCAAAACATTCCAAAACCCATTATATCTTCCTCATTCTTTTTCTTCTAATTTTCGGGATAGAAATCTCTATATGCAATTCATGGCCTATGGATTTTCCTTTAATGGAAATGGAAAACAAATTCGAAATGAAAAAATTTTGATGTGAACGAAATTGATCGGGCTTCGTTTGTTAATTTTAATTTTATTTTTGAAAAAGTGTTTTGATATATGTTTTGATTTTTGGATGGTTTGTTAATATTTTTATTTTAAAAAGAGAAAACAAAAGAAGATGAAAAATTTTATAGGAATAAAGCCATTATTTATTAGGGGTAATTTTTTAAAGATAATTCAAGGCTCCAAAAAACTTCAAAGTTTTACGGTACTGAATTCTCTTATCTTCTTTACAAATAATCAAGCAGCCATTTTCTCTCAGTACATTGGCTTTATTGGTTGGTTTCTAAATTTCAAAATTGGCTAATGGATTTCCAGGTCATGAGATAATTGATAGATAGAAATACCTTTAGAAAAGTGCACCGACATAGTGATCCATTCTATTACTCTTCACACACTTATTGACTTCACCATTTTCACGAGTCTATTCTTGTGTCTTACCATCGAGTGACCATGTCAATTGAACCAATATTTTTTATCGTGATAGCAGTTTAATCCCCATTTTGGAAATTGACAAAGAGTATATTCTTCTGTTCTTTATGTTATGAGGGACACCCCGATGTCAGTTCGCAGGATATAACTGGTATGGTAGGGCCACTAAGACAAGAGATCTTGTTAATCCATTTCTTCTGATCTGTGGATTACAAATTGGAATAAGGCATAATGTCTATCTTAATAAGTTTTAAGGTCAATAACGATTAGGTTTCTCTTCTACGAATTGAAAGGCGAGGATTTTGTTATTATTTTGGGATCCCCGAAGCTGCCCTTTGGGAAGCAATTATCTGGGATCATATAATGAATTTACGTGAGATTCTGTTTTGTTCTTATATCCTTGTACCTTTTCATAAGGGAGCTTCACTGGAAATTCGGCAGGCTCGAAGCACCGTTTGATTTGTATGCAGTGGCAAGGAGAGATTAAACCCAGGAGGAGCCACAGGTGGTTCTTGGGGCTTGGGGCTGTTAAGTCGGAATTGGAAATCGGATAGCTTGGGCCAATGGCCTCCGGCACCGTGGATTCATTAGCACAACACATTTTGGGATCCTCCAAAGGTCTGATTGATGAAAGCCACAAAAACAGAAAACAAGTATGAGATTACCATGTTTCTCTGTGCCCTTCGAGGATAATGGCTATTCAGCCTCTTAAATACTTGGGCTTTCTCCAAATGATTACCTCGGATCTCATTAATTGTTCCAAGTAATGACAAAAGTAAATTACTTCGGGTGAACTTCCTCCAAGATTTTTTGGGGCCGAGGTTTCTTTTCCACAACTTCTATCTCTCTCTTTTTT
>FXXK01003919.1:0-14774 GCA_900184695.1 Betula pendula | reverse complement strand
GTTCAAAAGGAATTGGATAATAAGTTGTTCAAATAAGGTCTTGATCTTCTAATGAAAATGTTTTGAAAAACCAATCTCTTTTTTCTTTATTTTCTGGTAACATAAAATTTTCTCTTATCTTTTCTTTGTTAATTTCATATTCTTTTGTAAGCATACATATTTGGGGATCTTCTCTGTGTGGTAATTCCATTTGAGATTGTGTGGGTGAGGAAGGATATTCTATGTCTGATTTTACTGAATAATAAGGGATATCTATCATTTTTCCTTTGCTTATACCATCTAAGTTTGTTTCTAATTGGCTAAGGTTGTATCTGGGTGGTGAAACATTTCTTATATGGGGATTATAATCTAAGGGACCTGATACAGATTTTCTAGAAGGCTGATGATATCCTGATGAGTTAGCTACTGATCTTTGAAGGGGAGTATAATATTCTGAAGAGCTAGATACTGATTTTCTAAAAGGTTGGAAGGAAATGCCTATTGTACCATCTGATTTTTGTGTAATATAATTCAAATCATTATTAGCATCATTTTCTATTTTTGGAGGTGTAATTAAATTTTGTAAATTCCATTCATTTGGTAAAGTAATCTCATTCCACTTAATTTGTCTAGGAATTTGTATACTAGAATTTTGGGTACTGGCTTGTAATAATAAAGTTTGACCTTTTGGGCTTTCAATTAATGCTTGGGGTTCTAATGTAGTCTTCATCAACTTATAATAAATTCTATAAACAACAGTTAAAGGTTGTGCACCTTTCATCATATTATAACCATGTGTCTTAATATTTAATTCTAATGCATGCAATAAAGTAGGATCATATAATGATAACGAATAATTCGGATGACAATTAAAATAAATAAGACCTTCATACAAAGATGATTCAATCATTCCTAATAAAAAATCTTGAATAGGTGGAGGTAGAGAATAATTCATTTTATCTGATGTGTCTGATTTAGAGGAAGAGGCTAAATTATTTTGTTTGGAGGTTCCTGATACAGTTTCAGAAAAGGTAGCTAATTTGGATGGCAAAGGTGGAAAAGAAGGAGATAATGGTGAAAACTGATTCTGGGAATAAACCTGATTTAGAGATCTTGGAGAGGGAGGTCTCATTGTGTTTCTAGAAGTTAGGGCATAATCAGCACGAATTCTAATTACAGTCCGATCTGGAGTAGTCATTTGCCCTGTAAAAATTCACGAGTTAAAAAATCAGGGATATGATTAGATTCACCTTTAATATATCTAATATCAAAATCAAAAGAACTTAAAATTGCTTGCCATCGGGCAAAAATTTGTTTTGATGCAATATTTTTAACATCTTTGAATAATACATCTTTCGCACTTTTACAATCAATCCGTACTAAAAACTTTTGATTTAAAACATCATCTTGGAATTTGGAGATGCATAAAACAAGTGATAAAATTTCTTTTTTGATTGTACTATAATTCTGTTGTGCATTATTCCAAACACCAGAATGATAACGAATGATTTGTTCTTTTGAGTCTTGAAGCTTTTGTTTTAGAATTCCTCCATATCCTAATTCAGAAGCATCGGTCTCAATGATTTTAAAAGAGTTGGGGGAAGGTAGACCTAAACATGGAAGAGACTTGACATGACTCTTAATCTTTTTGTCAATAGCAGTATGCTGGGAAGACCAAGGAGGAGGATTTTTTGTAACCGCTGATACAAAGGTCTACACAATTGTCTTAAATTCTCATAAAATTCAGAAACATAATTCAAGCTGCCTAAAAATATTTGGAGTTGATTTTTGTCTTTGATTTCATCAGGAAATTTATTGGCAAATTCTATTGATCTGTTGATTGGTGTAATAGTACCTTGATAAATATTATGTCCTAAAAATCTAATCTTATCTTGAAACAAATTTATTTTTGTTGGTGATAATACCAATCCATTATGTTGTATGATTTGTATAAAAATATTAAGGTGTTTCCAATGCTGTTCAACTGATTCTGAGAAAATTAGAACATCATCAATATAAACTATAGAGAATTTTGTGAAAGGTGTAAAAATCTCATTCATTATATTTTGAAATTCACTCGGAGCATTTTTTAATCCAAAAGGCATCACATTCCATTCATAATGTCCAAAAGGAACTGTGAATGCTGTCTTGTACTTATCTGCCTCATCTATTTGAATTTGCCAAAAACCACTTTTCATATCAAATTTAGAAAACACTTTTGCATTATGAACCCCTTGATAATAGATCTTTTTTGTTGGGAATTGGATATCTAATCCATTTTAAGGCCTTATTCAGTGGTTTATAATTTATAACTAATCTTGGAGTTCCTCTTTCTAATTCTGCATTCTTTTGAACATAAAAAGCTGAACAACTCCATGGTGATTTGCTTTTCCTTATTAATTTTTTATCTAATAATTCTTTGATTTCTTGTTTGCAGTATTCTAATAATTCCTGATTCATTTGAATGGGTCTTGCTTTTGTGGGAATATTTTTTTCATTAAAATCTGTCTCATAAGGTAACTGGACTATATGTCTTTTTCGGTGCCAAAAGGCATTTGGTATATTAGCACAGATTTCGTTTTGTATCTTATCTTGTAATTTACTAATTTTTTGCTGTAATAAAGGATCTTTTAATTGTTCTTCTATTATTTTGTATTTTAATTCTTCTTTTAAATACATTATATGTGTTTGTTTTCTTTGAATTTTTTCTTTAGATATAATATTAATACTTTTTGATATAGATAAGTTTTTAAGTAAATTTACATCTTTTGCTATTGGTGGCATAATGAATTCAAAAAATACTTCCTGTCCTAAGATTTCAGTACTAATACCTTTTGCTGTGGTTGTGAAAGGATAGAGTAAAGCTATAAAAGGATTTCCTAAAATTATTTTAGATGTTATGTCTTTTACTAATACAAAAGTAGTTTTAAGACAAACTCCATTATTACAAATATGAACATTTGAAAGCTTATATTCTATATGCAATCTTGATCCACTGGCTTGGTGTAATTTTTCTGTGGTTTTTTCATAATATTTGGTTGGAATAATTCCTTCTTGGATACAATTCATATCAGCACCTGAATCTATTAAAGCAATTGTTGTTAATTCAAATTCTTTATTTATAACTATGGTGACTGCAACAAACCATTTTTGAAACACTATACTATCTATTAAATTGAGAAATAATTTATTATTGTCTTCTTTTGCAATATTATTTAATGTACTATTTAATTCACTAATTTCAATGGTTTCAATGTTAGTTTGTAATTCTGATTCATGATCTTCAGTTTCGGTATTTTTATGTATTTTTGCATTTGTAAGAAGAAGTTCATTAGCAAATCTGTTTTTATTGAAATTAGTTCTTGGGCAATTTGTTCATTTGAAAGTTTTAAATCTGTTTTTAATTGTACAATATCTTGTTTAGTCTGATTAATTTCTGACTGTAGATCTTGTATGGTTATTGGTCTTTTTTCTGCTTTAAACATATTCATTATATCAAAGAAATTATAATTACTATTATCATTTTTTTTTTCAATATTATAATCTGTTTTTCCTAATTTTATTAAATATTCTAATTTTGTCTCTGGATTTTCTATCTTATCAATTAATTCAAATATTAACTTTTGTTCTTTAGTTAGAGTATTTATAAATTTATCTTGATTATTATGGAGTTTCATTTTCTCATTATTCAAAGCATTTTGTAAAACTTTTTCTTTTCTAATCCATCCTTTTGAAATTCTATCAATATTATTAACATCATTATCAAATGTATGTTCAAACCATTCAAAAAAGTACATTTCAGATCGGTATCAGAGCCAAGTGTTCTTAGGAAGTGGTATTCAGATTAGTCATTTAGGATTGTCTATCTGTACTTAGTCATTTCACAGGAGCAAACTGCGTTGGTCAGCGTAAGGCCGTTGGTTTAGCCCGTGTTGCCAGGAGAGCTTTTAGGGTGGTCTAGGCAGTGGTCCCGTAAGAGTTTCTGTATTTTGCTTGAGTCCAGAAAAAACAAGTCTGAATGCTTAATCATGAGTTCTCTTTTTAGGAATCCTTCCTCTAGATCTCATATGTCTACCCATAGTGATACGGTGAATAACGAAGAAATAAATATGATGAATGTTGAAAGAAACTTGCAAGAATGGAACATACCCAGTGTACCCACAAAAAATATATGGAAACAATCTACTTTTCCAAGTTTATCATTTTTATCAGATTATACTATCAAAACTGTTGAAAAAATAATTTCTTTGAATAATGAGTATGAATCAGTAAAATTATTTGAAAAAGAAGCCATGGAAAGACATAGACAAAGATATTCTTTTATGCATGTTGGATTAGTTCAAGTAGCTGTTAAACCATTAACAAGACAAGGATTAAATACTAGTGTATTGTTAGCATTAAGAGATGCAAGACATTTAAATTTTCAAGATTCTTTATTAGGAATGATTGGATCATCTTTGTATGAAGGTCCTATTTATTTTAATTGTCACCAAAATTATTCATATCATTATTTGATCATACTTTATTGCATGCATTAGAATTAAATATTAAGACACATGGTTATAATATGATGAAAGGTGCACAACCCTTAACTGTTGTTTATAGAATTTATTATAAGTTGATGAAGACTACATTAGAACCCCAAGCATTAATTGAAAGCCCAAAAGGTCAAACTTTATTATTACAAGCCAGTACCCAAAATTCTAGTATACAAATTCTTAGACAAATTAAGTGGAATGAGATTACTTTACCAAATGAATGGAATTTACAAAATTTAATTACACCTCTAAAAATAGAAAATTATGCTAATAATGATTTGAATTATATTACACAAAAATCAGATGGTACAATAGGCATTTCCTTCCAACCTTTTAGAAAATTAGTATCTAGCTCCTCAGAATATTATACTCCCTTTGAAAGATCAGTAGCTAGTTCATCAGGTTATCATACTCCCCTTCAAAGATCAGTAGCTAACTCATCAGGATATCATCAGCCTTCTAGAAAATCTGTATCAGGTCCCTTAGATTATAATCCCCATATAAGAAATGTTTCACCACCCAGATACAACCTTAGCCAATTAGAAACAAACTTAGATGGTATAAGCAAAGGAAAAATAGTAGATATCCCTTATTATTCAGTAAAATCAGATATAGAACATCCTTCCTCACCTACACAATCTCAAATGGAATTACCAAACTTCGAAGATCCTCAAATATGTATGCTTACAAAAGAATATGAAATCAACAAAGAAAAGATAAGAGAAAATTTTATGTTACCAGAATATAAAGAAAAAAGAGATTGGTTTTTCAAAACATTTTCATTAGAAGATCAAGATCTTATTCGAACCACTTATTATAATTGTATGAGAGAAGTTAGATCTGATATGTATTTTTTCGAATGGTTTGAACATGCATTTGATAATAATATTAATAAAATTGACAGAGTCACAAAAGGATGGATAAAAAAAGAAAATAATGAAGTTGTACATGAAGAATACCCTCCATATGAATCAGTCTTATTAAATCATAGAGGAACACAAGTGGTAGCCTCTCCAATAAAAAAGGTTAGTCTTAGTGATGAAAATAAAAATATGGATAATATTATACAGCAAAACAACTTCACAAATACTTATTTAAAAATTATTGGAGAAAAATTAGAAAGAATTGAAAATCAGGTTAATCCCATAACAATAAAATCCACAGATAAGGAAAAAGACAAACCATTATTTACACCTCATGAAATTCCCTCACATTTACAAATCCCACTGAAAAAAGACAAAAATACAGCCTTATTAGAAGNCAGTCTTATTAAAATCATAGAGGAACACAAGTGGTAGCCTCTCCAATAAAAAAGGTTAGTCTTAGTGATGAAAATAAAAATATGGATAATATTATACAGCAAAACAACTTCACAAATACTTATTTAAAAATTATTGGAGAAAAATTAGAAAGAATTGAAAATCAGGTTAATCCCATAACAATAAAATCCACAGATAAGGAAAAAGACAAACCATTATTTACACCTCATGAAATTCCCTCACATTTACAAATCCCACTGAAAAAAGACAAAAATACAGCCTTATTAGAAGAAATTTCCAAAAGACTAGAAACTATAAATATAAGTAAACCATCCACCTCAAATCCATCCACACCAAATAGTAAACCACAAAATAATATTACTCATCCTAAAATAGTTGCTACCATAGGAAAACAAAGAATCGGTGAGAATAGTGAATTTGAAGAAACTGATAACTATATTGATAGTTTACAATCACAATTTCAAGAAATGGAGATAAACAGAATTCACAAAGGCCAACCAAGCCAAATTGGGAGGAATATTAATTATTCTACTAATAGAAATGTTTCATCAACTACCATAAATTGGTATCCTAAACCCACGCCCCCAGACTTACAATTTGAAGAACGAGAATTAGGAATTATGGCTGCTTACACATCAGGCGCATTATATGAGTGGAATATTGATGGATTATCAGAATATGAAATTTTAAATGTTTTGCAAGAAATGCCAATGGTTTCCAATGTTTATAAAACTCAAAAAGATCCATCAGTCACTGATCATGGAATATGTAACAGCTTAATCACAGGATTTACAGGACAATTAAAAGGATGGTGGGATAATACACTCACTGAAACTGACAGAACATACATTAAGACAACTTGTAAAAAAGAAATAAATGAAAATTATGTGATAAATGAGGCAGGTCAGCCAGTCCAAGATGCAGTAAATACTCTCATATATGCTATTACAAAACATTTTGTAGGAGATCCTAATGATTACAGAAATAATATTTATGATAGTTTAGAACACTTGAGATGTCCCACATTAGCTGATTTCAGATGGTATAAAGATATATTTCTTTCAAGAGTATTAGTTCGAAGTGATAATAGTCAACCTTATTGGAAAGAAAAATTTATAAGAGGACTACCAAAATATTTTGCATATAAGGTCCGTGAAAGATTATCAGAAGAAGGGCATAGTAATTATACTATTACTACGTATGGTGATATTATTAACACAATTAAAAAGATAGGATTTAATTTGTGCAATGATTTAAGATTAGCAAAACAACTAGAAAAAGATAAAAAATATGCCAAACAAGAATTAGGATCATTTTGTGAACAATATGGATACCCTCCTCTTTTAGCCCCTTCTACTAGGAATAAAAGACGATATAAGAATAATGAAAAATATCATAAGAATAATGAAAAATACTACAAAAAGCCAATGCATAAAACATCCAATAAACAATATAAAAAACCATATGAATCCAAAACTAGTAAAAATACTGTAACATGCTTCAAATGTGGAAAATTAGGACATTATGCAAGAAATTGTAAAATTAAAAATAAAATTAATGAAATTAGAAATTAATAAAGATTTAAAAAATAGGATTTTCAGAATATTATACAGAATCAGATAGTGATAGTATGATAACCTTGATAACCTAGCTACTGATTTTTCAAGGTAGTATGAATAAATTTCTAGGACTAGATATTATATTTTCTTAAAAATGGTTGAAGATGCCTATTGTACATCCTGATTTTTGGTGTAATTAATTCAAATCATTATTAGCCCTCATTTTTATTTTTAGAGGTGTAATTAAATTTTGTAAATTCCATTCATATTGGTAAAGTAATCTCATTCCCAGCAATTTTTCTAGGAATTTTGTATACTAGAATTTTGGGTACTGGCTTGTAATAATAAAGGTTACCTTTTGGGCTTTCAATTTAAAAGCTTGGGGTTCAATGTATTTCATTAGACTTCATACAAGGATAACACTTCTATAAAAAACAGTTAAGGGTTGTGCACCCTTCTCATATATATAACCATGTGTCTTAATATTTTAATTCTAATGCATGCAATAAAAGTAGGATCAATAATGATAAGGAATAATCGGATGACAATTAAAATTAAATAGAACTTCATCAAGAGAATCTCAAGCATTCCTAATAAAGAATCTTGAAAATTAAATGTCTTTGCTCTTCTTTAATGCGAACAATAGCACCGAATCATTTATATATTGTCTTTGTAATGGTTTAACAGCTACTTGATACCTAATCCAACATGCATAATAAGAATTATTTTGTCTATGTCTTTCCATGTCTTCTTTTTAAATAATTACTGATTACCTACATTATTCAAAGAAATTGATTTTCAAACAGTTTTGATAGTATATTGATAAAAATGATAAACTTGAAAAAGTAGATGTTTCCATATATTTTTTTTGTGGCTACACTGGGTATTGTTACCCATTCTTGCAATTTCTCTCAACATTCATCAATTTAATTTCTTCGTTATTCCGCGTATCAGCTATTGGGTAGACATATAGGTCTAGAGGAAGGATTCATATACAGAGACATAGAGATCAGAACTCTAGAAGCTGATTAAGGCATTCAGATCTGTTTTTCCTGGCTGCACTCAAGAAAACATAGAAACACCCCCTCTTACGGACCCACTGCCTGGAACCACCCTAAAAGCTCTCCTGGCAACACGGGCTAAACCCAACGGCCTTACCTGACCAACGCAGTTTGCTCCTGGAAATGACTAAAGTACAGATAGACAATCCTAAATGAACTAATCTGAATATACCACTTCCCTAAAAACTCCTGGCTCCTGATACGATCTGAATGTACTTTTTTGAATGGTTTGGACATACATTTGGATAATGATGTTTAATAAATATTGATAGGAATTCAAAAGATGGATTAGAAAGAAAAATTTACAAAATGCCTTTGAAATAATGAGAAAATTGAAATCACATAATAATCAAGTAAAATTAATAAATACCTAACTAAAGAAACGTTATATTTGAATTAATTGATACGATAGAAACCCAGAGACAAAATTAAATATTTACTAAAATTAGGAAAACAGATTATAATTGAAAAAAATGATAATAGTAATTATAATTTTTACTATATATTGAATATGTTTAAAGCAAAAAAGACCAACTACCATACAAGAATCTACAGTCAAAATTAATCAGACTAAACAAGATATTTGTACAATAAACACGATTTAAACTTTCGAAATGAAAATTGCCATAAACAATTCAAATAAAAACGAAATTTGCTAATGAAACTTCTTCTTTACAATGCAAAAATACATAAAATACCGAAACTGAGATCATGATCAGAATTATCATTCTATCATGGAAACCATTGAAATAGTGAATTAAATAGTAATGTAAGTAATATTGGCAAAAGAAGGCAAATAAATTATTTTTCTCAATAATAGATAGGATAGTGTTTCAAAAATGGTTTGGCTGAGTCACCTAAGTTATAATAAGTTTGGAATTAACAACAATTGCTTTAATAGATTCAGTGTGCTGATTATGAATTGTATCCATAGAAGAATTATTCCACCAGAATATTATGAGAAAACCACAGAAAATACACACAGCCAGTGGGATCAAGATGTGCTATAGAATATTAAGCTTTCCAAGATGTTTCATATTTGTAATAATGGATTTGTCTTAAATAATTTTGTATTAGTAAAAGACATAACATCTAAAAATAATTTAGGAAATCCTTTTTAAGCTTTCTCTTCCATTGTCACAACCAGCAAAAGGTTTAGTATGAAATTCTTAGGAAGGAGGTTTTTTTTGAATTATTTTGCACCAATAGCAAAAGATGTAAATTATTAAAAAACTATACTAAGTATCGAAAATTAATATTATATCTAAAGAAAAATTTCAAAGAAACAACACCTATATGTTTTAAAAGAAGAATAAATACATAAGATAGAGAACAATTAAAACGATCTTTTATTAAGAACATTAGTAATTACAAGGATAAATACAAAACTGAAATCTGTGCTAATCATACCAAATGCCTTTTGGCAACGAAAAGACATATAGTCCAGTTACTTATTGAGACAGATTTTAATGACAAAAATATTCCCAGAAAAGCAAGACCCTTCAAATGAATCAGATTTATTGAATACTGCATACAAGAAAATCAGAGGATTATTGATAAAAATTAAAAAGGAAAAAAAAATTCACCCATGGAGTTGGTTAGCTTTTTTGGTTCAAAGTAATGCAGAATTAGGAAAAAGAGAACTCCAAGATTATGTTATAATTGATCCCACTTGAATTAGCTTAAAATGGATGTAGATTCCCATTTCCACAAAAAAGGATCTATTATCAAAGGTTTCAATAATGCAACAGGTGTTTTCTAACATTTGATAGAATAAGTGGTTTTTGGCAAATTCAATAGATTGAGCAGATAAAGTACAAGACAGCTATTAACAGTTCCTTTTTGACATTAATAATGGAATGGTGAAGCTTTGGATTAAAAAAATGACCGATATGAATTTTCAAAATAATAATGAATGAGATTTTTACACCTTTCCACAACTAAAATTCTCTATAGTTTAGATATTGATGATGTTCTAGATTTTCTCCAAGAATCGTTGAACAGCATTGGAAACACCTTAATATTTTTATACAATCATGACAACATAATGGGATTAAGAAATTTATCACCAACAAAAATAAATTTGTTTAATATAAGATTAGATTTTTAGGACATAATAGTTTTCCAAGGTTAATATTACAACCAATCAACAGATCAATGAATTGCCCAATAAATTTTCCTGATTGAGAATTCAAAGACAATAAAATAACTCACAAGATTTTATAGGCAGTTGAATATGTTCTGAATTTTAGTGGAAATTTAAGAAAAAAAAAAAGTACAAAAAAACTATTGTATCAGCGGTTCAAGAAAGATCCTCCTCTCTTGGTCTCCAAGCATATCGTGCTATTGTCAAAAAGATTAAGATCCATGTCAAGTCTCTTCATTAAGTCACCTTCCCCACTCTTTTAAAAATAAAAATAGAGAAAAAAAGATGCTAATCTGAGATTAGGATATGGAGAAAATTTCTAGAAACAAAAGCTTCCCAGACTCAAAAGAAAATCAATTCGTTATCATTCTGGTGTTTGGAATACATGCACACGATTAGTACAATCAAAAGAAATTATAAAAATATACTTGTTTTTATGCATCTCCAAATTCCAGATGAATGTTTTAAATCAAAAGATTTTTTAGTACGGATTGTTGTAAAAGTGCAAAAGAATGTATTTAAATCAAAGATGTTAAAATATTGCATCAAATACAAATATCTTTGCCGAAACAAAAAAATTAAGTTCTTTTGATTTGATATTGAATATATTAAGGTGAATCAATCATTCCCTGATTTATAACTCGTGAATTGTTTTACAGGGCAAATGACTACTCCAGATGGACTGTAATTAAATCCTGTTGATTATGCCTAACTTCTAGAAACAAATGAAGACCTCCCTTCTCCAAGATCTTAAATCTAGGTTTATTCCCAGAATAGTCACCATTATCTCCTTTCTTTTCCACCTTTGCCATCCAAATTAGCTACTTTTCTTGAAACTGTATTCAGGAACTCAAACAAAATAATTTAGCCCCCCCTCTTCCTTCTAATCAGACACATCAGATAAAATGAATTATTCCCACCTCCAATACCCCCATTACCAACTTCCACAATTCTTTATTGCTTTAATAAGCCCCAAGAGCAGCCCAAGATTATTGTGTGAAACCAGAAAATCAGCATATTAATGTCCAAACATGACATTATTTCAAAAATTTTCCCCCCAAACTTGCATTTTCAACCTACCGATCCAAATAAGAAAAAAATTCTATGAGTTCATCTTGTTGACTGATTCAGTCCCTTCTTCAGACATACTCCATGTAGACTTTGACAAAAATCGAATTGCATATTCCAAATGTATCATCAAACAGTCATTTCCCTGCCCCAATGGCACCATCAGCCAGTGGATGAATGAGAATTTTAATATCTATTCATCCTGGCTTATAACTACTTTGACTATCAGCAAGCTTGGGGTTTATTAATCATTAAAAATTTCTTTCAAATGAAGATCCAGCATAAAAGATAAATTCATTTGAATAGAAAATATTGAGATCCAATATTTACCTGCTTGGTTTGGACAATGGTGGGTCACTTTTCGATCTGATATTAGAATCATGCTCACCTCTATAAATAATATAGAATATTCATGGACAACCCCTCTTCACTCCCAATTTATCATCTCCCCCATATTTCATGTATTTTTCTGGTCATTTTCAAGTTCCCTGGAATAAATGGGTTTGGGAAAGATCGATTTGAAAACAACAAATGTTACTAAAAATTCTCTGTCAAATGGTGGGATAGGTATCATCTTGAACCACTTTTAAAAATTATTGATTCTGAATCCACCCCAAAAGATCAAGATCAGTTCCTCCTGAAGAAAAGTTTTAATCAGGCAAACATTGCTTCCTCCAGCTCCAAAAAAGAATATAAAAAGAAATTATTGGAAGCTCTTTCACAACTATCTGATAATGAGGCATCAAATGAAGAAGAAGGAACCCAAAGCGCATCTCACTTTCCAAATTTTTATCAGGATTCACAAGACCCCTATGAATTGTAATAAGACCCCGGAAAAATATCAGACCGAAGGAATCAGTCAGGAATCAGTCAGTGCCAAGAGGAATCAGACAAAAGAAATCAGTCAATATCCGACAAAAGGAATCAATCAGTGCCAATTCATCCACAGTATCAGACATAAGGAATCAGTCAGAAGAATCAGTCCAAAAAATGTCAGAGCATTATTACACTGCAAAAGCATCATAAGGCAAAAGCATCAGATATTCTCCAAATAATTCAAGCATCAGACAAAGCAGGCATGCATGAATGAAGCCATGGTCATCATAATGTCAAAGAAATTCATTCAAAGGATGTCATCATGAAGTCTATCCATAATGGTTCACATGAGAACACTATTCCCGTAATACTATTCATCAGGCACTATTCACAGCACTTTTTCTATATAAGATGTACTCAGTCGATATATCACGCAGAACCTTTCTTAGGCAAATTAGCAGCACCTTTAGAAGCTCTCAGAGCCATTGTATATCAGTTCCTGGTATCAAAAATCAGTTCCCATTTTTCTTTCCTTGTATCAGAAAAAGCCTTTGTAATATTTTAAATATTTGAATGCAAATCAGTTCCTGAAGTTTATCAGTCATTGCTCTCTTTATCAGTGATTGCTTTTTCAAGTAAGTTTTTAAATTTTTGCATTGTATTATTATTCTGTTTATCTGCATATTTCCAACACCATCATTTTTATCATCTTCACCATTTCTCTTTATCTCCCTGGGTCTCTATATGCTAATTTTTCTAAGAAAGGTTCTGCCTGATACATCGACTGTCTATCTGTACTTAGTCATTTCACAGGAGCAAACTGCGTTGGTCAGCGTAAGGCCGTTGGTTTAGCCCGTGTTGCCAGGAGAGAGTTTAAGGTGGTCCAGGCAGTGGTCCCGTAAGAGTTTCTATGTTTTGCTTGAGTCCGGAAAAAACAAGTCTGAATGCTTAATCATGAGTTCTCTTTTAGGAATCTTTCCTCTAGATCTCATATGTCTACCCATAGTGATACGGTGAATCCTTCCTCTAGATCTCATATGTCTACCCATAGTGATACGGTGAATAACGAAGAAATAAATATGATGAATGTTGAAAGAAATTTGCAAGAATGGAACATACCCAGTGTACCCACAAAAAATATATGGAAACAATCTACTTTTTCAAGTTTATCATTTTTATCAGATTATACTATCAAAACTGTTGAAAAAACAATTTCTTTGAATAATGAGTATGAATCAGTAAAATTATTTGAAAAAGAAGCCATGGAAAGACATAGACAAAGATATTCTTTTATGCATGTTGGATTAGTTCAAGTAGCTGTTAAACCATTAACAAGACAAGGATTAAATATTAGTGTATTGTTAGCATTAAGAGATGCAAGACATTTAAATTTTCAAGATTCTTTATTAGGAATGATTGAATCATCTTTGTATGAATGTCCTATTTATTTTAATTGTCATCCGAATTATTCGTTATCATTATATGATCCTACTTTATTGCATGCATTAGAATTAAATATTAAGACACATGGTTATAATATGATGAAATGTGCACAACCCTTAACTGTTGTTTATAGAATTTATTATAAGTTGATGAAGACTACATTAGAACCCCAAGCATTAATTGAAAGCCCAAAAGGTCAAACTTTATTATTACAAGCCAGTACCCAAAATTCTAGTATACAAATTCCTAGACAAATTAAGTTGAATGAGATTACTTTACCAAATGAATGGAATTTACAAAATTTAATTACACCTCCAAAAATAGAAAATGATGCTAATAATGATTTGAATTATATTACACAAAAATCAGATGGTACAATAGGCATTTCCTTCCAACCTTTTAGAAAATCAGTATCTAGCTCCTCAGAATATTATACTCCCCTTCAAAGATCAGTAGCTAACTCATCAGGATATCATCAGCCTTCTAGAAAATCTGTATCAGGTCCCTTAGATTATAATCTCCATACTAAGAAAGATTCACCACCTGATACAACCTTAGCCAATTAGAACACAACTTAGATGGTTATAAGCAAGGAAAAATGATAGATAATCCGCTTATTATTCAGTAAAATCAAACATAGAAGTATCCTTCCTCACCCACACAATCTCAAATGGATTTACCACACAGAGAAGATCCCCAAATATGTATGCTTACAAAAAATATGAAATTAACAAAGAAAGATAAGAGAAAATTTTATGTACCAAAAAATAAGAAAAAGAGATTGGTTTTCAAAACATTTTCATTAGAAGATCAAGACCTTATTCGAACAACTTATTATAATTGTATGAGAGAAGTTAGATCTGAAACTTATCGTCTCTCTTTTT
>FXXK01003917.1:0-13490 GCA_900184695.1 Betula pendula | reverse complement strand
TTCCAACATGTAATCAGATTTTCAAAGTCAGAAATTGTTGCTAGCCAATTTTTCAAACATGCAATCAGATTTCTCAAAGTCAGAATTTGTTGCTAGCCAATTTTTCAAACTTGCAATCAAATTTTCAAAGTCAGAAAATGTTGCTAGCATATTTTTCAAAATTGCACTCAGATTTTTCAAAGACAAGAATTATTGCTAGCATATTTTTCAAAGTTGAGATTAGAAAGTCAGTAATTGTTGCTAGCTAATTTTTAGAGTCAGAAATGGTAGCTAACAGATTTTCAGAGTTAAAATGGTTGCTAGCTGACTCTCAAAGTTAAGAATGGTTGCTAGCTGTCTTTCAAGGTTAAGGTGGTTGCTAGCTGATTTTAGAATTAAAAAATGGTTGCTAGCTGATTTTCAAGAAAACCTAAGTTCTAATGCATTTTCGTATTTTAAAACTGTATGGAAGGATCCTAAGGTCATTCTAGGGTAAAGAGCCTTAAGAGTTCAATCATACGAGAGACTTTACAAGAATACCTAATAAAATAAAGACTCTTCAATCTTGAGTTCTTCAGTGTTTAAAGGCTTCTTGCTTTGGAGTCCAAATGTCTTCGGTTCATTTTGGTCCTCTGAGAATGTGTGCTTGAATGCTTCTTGCAACTATCATACCTTGAATTAAACACATTAGAGGCCAACAAGATAGAATTTGTTATCATCAAAATATTTGTTAACATAATTGAATTGACGCCATAGGGCTAACACTATGTGTTTGATTATGTAGATAAACTTTATTGGACTATAATATTATTTTGATTGGATAGGATATGAGCTTAGAAGTTGGGTTATGTTTATTAATTACGGTTATGGATGATTGGATATTGATTATTAAATTGATTGTCATTAATCTAGTTCTAAATGTATATAATTGATATCATTTATGCTTATAAGCTATGAAATTGTGTTAATTAAGTCATACCAAATATTTGGGTCAATTTAACCCATTAACATTAAACATGTTGAATTGGTCATATTTGGATCAATCCAACATAATTTGTTAATTAAACGGATTATTGGGGTCATGTCATGTCACTTATTTATCTAAATGGGTTGTGTCAGGGTTGAGGAGTTTGACCTAGGGTATACAATCGGTTATAGTTGCGACTATTCCCTAAAAACCGCAACCACAATCGGGGTCTTCGGTTATTTAATTTCAAACAGTCGTAATTGTAACCGGCCAACCGGTTGGGGTTACTACTAACCGGTTTCAATGCGGTTTTAAATTGGTTATTAACCGGTAATTGATTTTCAAATACTATGCATTTTAGACCCTTTTTTAATTTTTTGGACCTCTTTTAGGACTATTTTAAACTTTTTTTTTTTTAGAACTATTTTATACTCCCATAAAATAGAAATAACATAAAAATTAAACCTCATTAATAAAATTAATTGTACTACATAGTATAGTTTTTTAAGTTTTAAATTATTAATCGGTTACTCGATTATTAATTAGTTTTTCCAATACTTATAACTGGTAATTGCAACCAACATAGACGGTTATGTGGTTGCGGTTATTTCTAGTTTTTCGGTTATCCGGTTATCCGATTATTAGCGGTTAATAACCACCTTATTTGTATACTTATACTTTAACCCATTTAATTAAATAAGTCATATTCGAATTTACCCATATAGTTGTATACCCATGACTCGACATAACACGAACTTGAATTACCACCTCTTACCTTAAGAGCCTCCCATTTGATTTTTTTGTTTATTTTGAAAAAGTCCACATATCCCCCTCAAACTACAACCTAATTAACAATGCGCTTCCAAACTTTTAATTATGGCAATGTCTCATTCAAACTACCAAACAATTGTCAATGTCCTCCAAGGCTAGCAAAAAGACAAGAAAGACTACAAATTTTTCAATAAAACAAAAATATCCTTATAAATTCGAAAAAAAAATAATTTTATTTGTAAAAAATAATTTTTTACCAAACGAAAAAAGTTCTATAATTTTTATTTTAAATTTTAAATTTGACCAATGGGTAGTAGTTTTTTTTTTTTTGAAAAAAATTAAATTGTTTTTGTTTTGTTTTTAAATTTTTTAAATTTTAGTTTTTAGAATTTTTATTTTATTTTATTAAGAGTATTTTCGTCATTAGGGGCACATTTCAATTATTTGGTAGTTTGAAAATGATATTATTATAATTAAAAATTTGATAGAGACATTGTCAATAGAGTAAAAATTTCAGAGGAATATGAATTTTTTCCTTTTTATTTACATATAAAGGTGTTTGGTAAAAATTACTTTGGTGATATTATTGTAAAGAAATATATGGGTTAAATATATTCTTTGGATGAAATTGGGCGATGATTTTTTGGTTACTGCATGAAATTTGTGAACTAAAACGTGAAGTGTGGGATTCACACAAAAATAAAAAATAAAAAAGACAAAAAAAAGGGTGATGTGTGGGGGAAACAATCCCTTCTTTCCCTGGCAAAAATATGAAGAAAAAGAAACTAATCTTTCCGGAATAGTATCCCATCAATTTGAAGGAAAATTATGGTTTAGGTTTGGTTTTGTTGCATATATCATCATAGAGTAATTATATATATCATTTTTTATTTTTATTTTGTGTTAATCAAAAGTGATATGGTTTTTAAAATCACCATTGAATTTATTATCGATGATTATTGACTTTTGATCTAATGGTGATTTTTCAAGCCATGTTACTTTTGGTTGACACAAAATAGACATGAAAAATAATTTGTATCGTTACTCATGATCATATTGCAATATATTTATTATCCGACAACATATATAATATTAAATTTATAACATTTAATTTGAACTATGAAATAATATGAAAATACTTCACAAAAGCCTTTGCACGGCCACACGTTTTGAAATGTTTCTTTAAAAGTTAAAAATTCTTAAATTTAGGTTATTGAACTTACAATTTTTCCGTTAGGATTTTTTGTAAAATTCTACCAGTTTTGTGCCAAAACTTTCAGAATACTCATACTTTTTAGGGAAAAAAAAAAGTTACAAGAATTTAGGTAGTAATCAAGATTTAACAAAATTTGTAAAAATACTCACGCTTGAATCTTTAATATATATATTGTAAATTTTGACATTATTTAACAAAAAAATTGAATGAAGAGAGAAAATTAAAAAAAATTAAAAGTTTAATAACATAAATTAAGAGTTTTTAAATTTTGAAAAAATCATTCGAAAACACGTGAAAGTTAAAATAAATTTTATGCCTTTGCTCCATATAATTTTCTTTGCTTGAAATAGTGAGGATTCTTAGCCCTGTGAGTCTGTGACGTCTGTTTCATTAATGTTTTTGGGTCGTGGGTTTATATCTCTTAAATGTGTATTAGTTGTGCTGTCATACAACTAATACACATTAATTTGGAGCAGAGCCAAGTCCCGACCCGACCCATCACATTATACCATCTTTCTTCGGACGGAAAAAGTAAAAAGAAAACCACATTTTCTGAGTTTTCAACTACTCTCACCAACCATATCTATCCATTGACTGCGATGATTCAGACGCATATGTGACGAAAATTAAACACATATAAAGCTGTAATCTACAAGTCTTACCGATGTGAAAAAAAAAAAAAAGAGATCTGCTCTATTTTTTTTTTTATTATTATTGTTTTAAAATTGTTTTAATATAATATAAAAAAGAAGAAATTTTGATGCTGTGTAAATATTTTATTTTGGATTGTTTTAAAATGCTATTATCAAACAAAGCCAGTGTTATATCTTTCCTCCTTAGAGTTGTCTACGGCTTTGCTTTGAATTTTAGAGTTATACATTGAAAGATCCCTTACAGTTGTCTACGGCTTGGCTTTGAATTTTAGTGTTATATTTTGAAAGATACCTTACAGTTGTCTACGGCTTTGCTTTGAATTTTAGTGTTATACTTTGAAAGATAAAAGCTAGACCTTCAATTTTTCAGTCTTCCTCTCGTCCAATTCTTACAAATTCACAATTAGATTTATAAGTTTTACAAATTCAACAATAAATTTGCAAGAATTGAATGGGAAAAGACCATAAAGTTAGAAAATAATTATATCTTTTGAAAGATTGGGCAATCTTAGCCTAACAACTTAAGCAGCTGGATTTATAATTGAAACACAAAAGAGAGAGAGAGAGAGAGAGAGGGATAATTGGTGAAGACTAATGTTACACACACTCTTATTTTTTTATACTCATTTTCACTCTCTTAAATGGCTTTTAAAACTACAACTGGATTTAAGATGAATTTTTATTGGATTTTAATTTAATAGTAGTTTTAAAAGCCTATTAAAATAAGGTAAAAAGGGGCGTAAAGAAGTGAGAATTTTATCCAATAATTGGTGAAAGATGTCATATTTTATCCAATAATTAATAGCCACATGTAAGTTCTAAAATCAAAGAGATATGCTAAACATTAATTCAACCCTTTGGCCTTTCTCCGTCTAATTCTTACAAATTTATCATTAAATTTTTGGCTCCCCTACTTTTCCTTCTTTTGACTTTTTGATTTAGTTAGAGCAAGTTGTGTTTTTCAAAGCTTTTTGCTATTTATGTTTTCTTGGAATAATAATAAGAGTTCGTTGACGTGATATAAAAATAAAAAGAGTTTTAAATTTTTTTGTGAAATAAAAATAAAGAAAATTGTTTGTTAACATAAATAAATGATTTTTTTTTTTTGGGGGAAAAAAAGTATTGCCAAACGCAACCTAAACTTGAGCAAAATACAAAA
Organism: Betula pendula; assembly: GCA_900184695.1. NCBI lineage: Eukaryota > Viridiplantae > Streptophyta > Magnoliopsida > Fagales > Betulaceae > Betula > Betula pendula. The sequence continues at coordinate 8,745 of FXXK01003917.1, read as the reverse complement.
ATACATAGAATTTGAAAATAAAAGATTATGTGGTATTAGTCGAGCGAAAACAATGCATTAAGTAGCATAATAACCTAACAGTAATAAGAATTTATTAATGTGATATAAAAGTGAAATTTTTTTTAAAAGAAAAAGTAAAGAAAATTATTTAGTAATGTGAAAAAAAATAGTTCAACTTTTTTTAAGAAAAAAAAAAAGAAAAGGAGAGGGAGAGGGCTTTGCCAAACACAGCCAGATTTGTCTTTTAACCATCCACTTATGGATTTTCTTTCATAAAGTCACATTTAGTAAAATTGTGATAGTTTAGGACCTTTAGGTAACTTTTGTTCAATATATTTTACTAGAGTCTATAACTATGTAATAGTTATAGACTAAGTTTGTTTTTTATTTCTTAATATACGATTTTTGGGTCTGCCCAATGGAGGATATCCTTGTAGCCCATAATACTCAAGACAGAAATGGCGTCACCCTTATGGGTAATGGGCTACTTTGGTTTATTGGCGTGACGTATTTTCATTTAAATATTGTCTGCTTTTGGGCCTTTGGCAGTCTACCCGAAAAGGACACGCACGTGGGCTGCTTGACTTGCGACAAGGATTGAGATTCCCCATGGAGTTGTTCTGGAAAACAGAAAAAGCCATTAGCCAATTGCGACTTTAATATAAGAAAAATGATTTTTTTTTATTGATCATTTTTTTTTATTTTTTTATTTTTTAAAATTATCATTGAATTAATAAATCTCATGTCATCTTTCACTTTTTAACATCAAAATTCATAAATCTAATAATAATTTAAAAAATAAAAAGATAAGGGAGAAGGACAAAAAAAAAAAGTAAAAAAGTAACCAAAGAACAAGAAGCAAGAGAAAGTTGTAAAAATTAAAAAAAATAATACTTATATATTTTAATGATTAATATGATAAATACCATATAAATTGACACTTCAATTTATATCATATAAAATAAAAAAATTTATTAACAGCGGAATAGCAGCCCACTTCAATCATTTTTCCCTTTAATTTAAAACTAAAAATATGATTAGATGTGATTGATTATTGTTTTCTTTTTTCTTCTTTTATTTTTTATTTTTTTAAAGAATAGAGCGAATCTTATTAACACATCACTCAATACTTTTTATTATTTTAAAATAGATCAAAGTTTCTATGATACAATTAATTGTATTATTAAAGGGAGTAAATGTGATAAGGACAAAATTGACAAAAAATGGCCATTGCCCGAAGGAGTTCCACGTGGCCATTGTTATCTTCTTGGCTGCCAAGTTTGATTGGCCAACTGAAGATCTCAATTTTTTCCGTTTATCTGATAACACCTAATCCAAATGCTTCTATTTTCTTGTACTCCGCTTTTCTCAGCTTCAAACGTTGCAATGTGAAACAGAACAATAGAGATGTGTTCGCCACGCGCGTCGCAATTATTTTCAACTATTTCAAGGTTCCATTCCATTCCCTCGAAAAGTCTAAGCATAAACTTTTTTGTTTTTGTTCTTTTACTTTTACGAGGCAGACCAAGCGAAAGACTATTCAAATTCAAATTTGGCAGTACGATGACTTTACGGTCCCTAAGGTATTGATGGAAGCTTCATCTGCCTCTATATAAAGTCCCATACTGCTCTGTCTTTGCACAAACAAATTAACCCCACCATGGCTGCTTTTGCTTCAATTCCTTGTGTGCTTTTGATCTCTTCGCTTTTGTTTGCTTCCTACGCTTGTGCCTCAAAGGTAGAACTAGACTATTCGTCTCTTCCTATAGAGACGGGGCTCTCATGGACATTCCACGACTCAAGCTGTCCTAAGCTTGAATCCATCATCAGAAAAGAGCTCAAGAAGATCTTCAAGAAAGACATTGGCCAATCCGCTGGCTTGCTGCGTGTCCATTTCCATGACTGCTTTGTTCAGGTAACAAATATATCTCATGGGGTCACCTGTCTAGGCCTTGAATATCACAGGCTTTTTAACTTCTCATAACATGTTATAAAACTAAATGAAATTTAATTACTATTAGCAAAACCTTTTGTAGAAAAATGGTTTAAACTTTAAAGCTAATGGGTCACTATAAGTACTTCCTTTTTTTTAGATAACAAACTGTTCATAATAGGTTCAATTGTGGATGATATAATTAGTAGACATTTATTTAGTGAAGTAAGTTGATCCTCACTGCCCAGAAACAATTAAAAAAAAAAAAAAAGTATGGAGAATGTCTTTTCAGTAATTCTCAGTCTCGATAGCATAGTGGTATATTTTGATCTTAAGCATTTCATATGGTTTAAATGCAATTTTAATTATATGTATACAAGATCATAAACACCCTTTTGGGCACTTTCTCTTTGCAAGCCGATTCTCTTTATAAGCTGCAAGTCGATTCTCAAAGGTAATTTGAAATTTTAGTTGTAATCCCAACTGAGATTTTATTTTAACTGAACTGGGTTTATTGGGGTTCTTTTATGACCTTTTTCTTGGAAGTTTGTGGGAGGATTTGACTTTTGGTTGCACTTGCAATATCCCTTGATTGTTGGTGAAATTTGCAATGCAGGGATGTGATTCGTCGGTGTTGCTAGAGGGATCTGCCAGTCGTCCAAGTGAGCAGAACGCGACTGCGAACAAGTTCTTGAGAGCTACGGCATTTGAGATCATCGACGACCTTCGTGAGCTTGTCCACAAGAAGTGCGGACGGGTTGTCTCTTGCTCTGACATCACAGCTCTCGCTGCGCGTGACTCTGTTTTCCTGGTAAAATCTTGACTATCCTATTTAATTAGCTTTGTCTCTGAATTTCAACACAAATTGTGGATAGACAGTAGCTGGGCTGTTTTTCAACAGCGAAAATTAAGAGAGAATATGAGATCAATAGGAAAAGAGCAGTGAGTGAAAAAAAAAAACCTTCATCTCATATAACTAAATAAAGAATAAAAAAAAATATATTTAAATAGAATACTAAAGAGATAGTTGGATGTAGGTGCTTTAATAAGTGTTTCTAAAATAAATAAAAAAAGGTTATCCTTGAGCTAAATTTTATCTAAATATATGTTTAGGAGTTTTAGTGAGAGAAATTAAATATTTATTAAGCTGAATGTAAAGTTCTTGAGGGAAGGCTTAGTCAAGTTTTTCTAAAATTTAGCTTCAATATATATATATATTTTTAATTATCTACTTTTTTAAAGCAGTTAAATCTAATTTAATATTTTAACTATTTACTTTTATTTAAGTATTTAAAGTAATTTTTTATCCACTTTTCCAATTTCAAAAAAAAAAAAAGAACAAAGTTTTATTTTTTTATTAATATAATCAAAGAATAGTTGAGCTAAGGTGTTAGTCAACAAATCATTAGTCATTATCATGACCAAGGCAATGGTAGCTGCGAGAATTAAAATGGATAAGTAGAAAAGCACCATTTTCAAAGTGTGATTAAAATTTAAAATATCTAACGCGGTAAGGCCGGCAGATACCAAAATATCTACTATTCTACTTTCTGTCTGTTCTCTATTAAAGCCTGGATAGCCTATGGCGGGTCCACCTTAAATACAATGGACTTCAAAAAACATCTCATTGGGACATATTTATCCTGAAACTTGGCTCTTTACTTTACATCTTCGTATAGGTTTTGTATTTTTATAAAAGGCCATAAATTTCTGAGAGAAAATCTTTTTAATGTGTCTCTTTTCATGTAAAAGATAAATAATTTTTTTAGTTAGAATGTGAAGAGCACATGATTTTTCAAGGATAAAAATTTCTTCTAATTCAGTCTTTAAAATTTCATAATTCATGTCATTTAAATATGTAAGAAACATATGTATTTTTGTAAATGTTATTAGAAAAAAATGAGTTTCTCACATGTTAAGAGCACTTCTAGTGAGCTGTTATTCAAACAAAAGTTAAATTTAAAAAGAAAAACTCAATTTTTATAATTTAGAGAGCTATTTTTAAAATGAATCAAAATCAAACTCTCTACGTCTTTCTATATTTTCTTTAAATATTATTTTTCATATTTGTTTTTATTTTTTTCTTTGTTCTTAGTAGATAAAAAAGAGAAGGAAAATGAATATATAAACTTAAAAAATTGAGTAGCTTTTACTTTTTGGCTTTTGATATTTGGAGGGCTTATTTGTTAAATGATTTTTTTTTTTCCAAAATTTTAGAGAAAATTTAAGTTTGAAGAGCTCATTAAAAATGTCCTAAGAATCAGGTTGAATGAACGTTTCTCCATCCCCAATTTAAAAGAAATTTCTGTCTATTTTTTTTTTTCGTGGAACACACTATTACAGGACAGTTTTGTAGGATTGATTAGAGAAATTTGTCTTTTGGATAATCTTCTGTTGCGTGTAACTGAAGCTAACCTCTCTCTTTCTGTGCATTTTCCTCACTGCAGTCAGGAGGTCCCGACTACAAGGTGCCATTGGGAAGAAAGGATGCACTAACCTTCGCTACAGAGGAGGCCACACTAGCGAATCTTCCCGGACCCAATAACAGCGCTGCTAATCTTATCGCCGCTTTGGCTCTCAAAAATTTGGATGTCACCGATTTGGTAGCCCTCTCCGGCGCCCATACAATCGGCCTTGCCCACTGCTCCGCTTTTTTTGATCGCCTCGACCCACAAGACCCAACCCTGGACACATCTTTGGCCGATGACCTCAAAAATTTGTGTCCCACGAATGATACCAACGAAACCACCGTGGAGGATATCCGGACGCCCGACAAGTTCGATAACAAGTACTATGTTAACCTCGTGAATAACCAAGGCTTATTCACATCTGACCAAGATTTGTACACGGATAGCAGGACAAAGGACATCGTCACTAGCTTTGCTAATGATGAGGATCTGTTCTTCGAGCAGTTTGCCAAGTCCATGATTAAAATGGGGCAATTGACCGTGTTAACGGGCACTGATGGGGAAATTCGTGCCAATTGCTCGGTGAGGAATTCTGATAATATCAAGTTGAAAACTGTGGTGGAAGAAGACGAGGAGACAGCGGCTGAGCTGTAAGGGTGTTCCGTGTCTTTTACGGCCTGTTTATGAACGTGTCTTTGAATTATTTTATGTATTTCTTTTTCTAAGCAGATGGGGGGGGGGGAGATGACTTGTTTAATTATGTGTTTTAGACTTTGGAAGGAGTATATTGCTTGTTATAACTTTTGCTTCAGTGTGTGGAGTTTATTTTGTTTCACAAATTAGAGTACAATTCTGGCAGTTAGATTAGATGTTTTCGAAGATTACTTTATTGTTAAAAAAAAAATCCTCTAAATGCATTAACAAAATAACTTATCTAAACTTCTAAAATTCTCCTCTATTTTATTAAAATAATTATTTTTTAAAATTTTTTATTCATTTTAATTAATAACTAAGAGTAATGATATATCACAGTCCGGGCTTAAAGAAACAGTAACTCACACCGCTCCGTTGCAGCCACCTACTATTATTTTAAGAGTCGTGATACTTATCAACCTTGGGCTGAATGAATAGTCATTCAGCCCAAGGCTAGATGAGAGTAAAAAAAAAAAAAATTAATTAATTAATTTTTTAATTATGTGGGACCCACCATTAAAAAAAGAATGCCCAGGCTGAATGAACTGTTCATTCAGCCTGGGCTGTGGTTTATAATTACTCTTACTCAAAAACCAATCTCTACTCGAAAAAAACAACAAATGAACATCATCTACCCACATCATAATTCAACCATCTCAAATATAAACACACTTTAGTGAAGAAAATAGAAAACAATTCTGCAGAAAAAAAAAATCACATAACAAAACATTATGCAAAAATAGAGCACAAGCACTAACTGAAATTCAAGATCACCAAATATCACCCTAAGAAGCTCCGTGGAAAATCACCCATGTTCATCAAAAATACATTTGCTGGCAGCATAAACCAAAAATCGAACAAATCACAGTCAAATTTTGCACAAAGGAATAAGAGGAATGAAGACAAGTCTGCACAAATGGATTAGCTGCAAAAATCGCACAAATCGCAGAAAAATTAGTTGCTATATGAGACTTATTAAACAAACAACAAATCAAAGCCAATTTAGCAACAAACAATCTACTCTCAATTCAAAGTCTCAACTTAATAGTAAAACTTCAAAATCAAAGGCCATGGAAACAAGAGGAAATGGAAGAGAAGAGGAAGCGCTCATAACTCGAATAGAGAGAGACACACACAAAGTAAGGGAGAGAAACAAATAAAATAAGTATCCGTGGGTGTGGGGCGTAAAAATAAAGGTTATATAGTTGGAGCTTGCTAGACTACGAAGGTATTGTTGTAACAAGTACTAGTTAGGCTCACCATACAGCCATAACGAAGACGGATGAAACAAAGCCAGACTACACCATTTGCTGAATGCTGATATTCAACATTTCATGAGCAACGGGAAAAAAAAAATGGTAAGTCCCGTTAAATTACATGACGTAGTTAATTAAATAGTACAATGCATATCTCTCATATGAAATAAATAACTAAGGGTTCATAAAATCTTTAGGGTATATTTGACAAAGGGTTGGGTTGAGGTTTGTAAAACCGCAAAAAAAATTACATCAAAACATTCTAACTTTTATATTCTATCAATCATGTTTTAACAAATATTTTCACTTTTTATATCAAATCAAATATTTTTATTACTATAAAAATAAAAAGCTGACTAAAAAAACAATTTTTTTTTTTTTTACTTTTTCGTATAAAAAATTTACAACATTCTTTCTACTTTCATATCACATTAATAACTTTTTATTACTATTCAAAACTCAAAAACTCCAAACCTTAACCTAACCCTTTGCCAAACGAACAAATTCACATCTATTAGAGAGTTGTTACCAAAATTGAAGAGCTATCTGACATCCATTACCAAAATTGATTGATTGACTGTTCCAGAGGTTTCCTCCATTAAAAACACCATGGCTCAGTTTGGCAAACATCTTTTCTACTAGGAGTGTATAAGCGGAGCGGTTATTAACCGCTTATAACCAAATAACTGAAAATAACCGGATAACCGGACAAACCGAAAAATTGAAAAATCGAAAATAACCGTAATCAGACAACCGGATAACCGGCTATATATATATATATATATATTTTCTTCTCTCCTTTCTTTATTTTCTTTTCTTCTCTCTCTCTCAAGATGAACTCCTTGGGTCTTGAGAGAGAGAGATGAGAAGAAAAGAAAGAAAAAAAATTAAAAAAAAAAACTTTTCTCACCCCCTACTTCTATAAAAAAGCTATTTGACCTTTGTAGATATAACTTCTCAAGATGTCTTGAGAAAATCATATATATAATTAGTTTTTAAATTATTATTTTATATATATATAAAAACATGATGAGAAGTAATCCATAACATCAAAACTGGTTACCGGTTAATAACAGGTTTAAAAACCGGTTTATAACCGGTATTGAAACCGGTTATTAGCAACCGTAACTGGGACCCCGGTTGCGGTTATTAAAAATCGAATAACCGGGACCCCGGTTGCAGTTGCGGTTATTGCCAAATAACCGCAATCGCAACCGGTTGTACACTCCTATTCCCTACCATCCTTTTATTTCTTTAAAAAAGTTAACTTCACTTTTTATATTATATCAATCATTTTTTACCAACTTTTTTCACTTTTTATATCATATTAATAATTTTTTATTACTATTCTAACAAAAAATCCACTACAAAAAAAAAAAAATCTTTTTTTCACTTTTCCTTAAAGCATCTCTAGCAAGAATAACAAAAATAGCTACTGAAAAAGTACAATTTTCTATTTTAGTTACTCATTTTTTTTATATACACTCCAACCTATTATTTACTTTATTCTCTATCTTTTTTAATTATAATTATTTTCATTTATTTCTCTCTCCAACCCCATTGACTACAAAAAAAAAAAAAGACATATGCCGACACTACTTTTCCCAACACTTGTGCAAGATGCGCCGGAAGAAAGGGTGTTGATAATTTGAGAAATGATAATTAGATAATTGACTTTTTGAATATCAGAAAGGGACGGGCCGAATTGGCCATTACCTTAAAAAGTAGGGTTTGTAATTTTTAATACGTTTAGTGTACTCTATGCGAATATAACACTAAATTATGAGTTAGAGTTTAGTATAATGAGATTTGCGTCAAACCGACATGATTTAATTAGACACAATTAATAAATGGATCAATTTTGAGTCAACTCGATTAACCCAAAATTGACCCACATAACCCTTATAAATTTAACTTAAATTTCAACTCTTTCTATTTCTCATTTGTTAATAATTAATGCCGATGCTTAATGTGGGAGCTTTATCATGTCATTTGTTGGAATATAATGTTATTTTCTTTATTGTTGTATGTTTGTTGAGTAATGATACATGTCAACCTCATGTTCATCTTGTGTCCATTTAAAAGTGATGTTGCTTTTAAAATGACAATTTCATCATTTTGAGTGAATACAAAATAGACATAGAGTTGACATCTATCATTACTCGTGTTTGTTTATGTAGATAAACTTTATTGGACTATAATATTATTTTGATTGGATTGGATGTGGGCTTAGAAGTTAGGTTATGTTTATTAATTACAGTTATGGATGATTGGATATCGATTATTAAATTGATTGTCATGAATCTAGATGTGAATGTATATAATTGATATAATTTATATTTATAACTTATGAAATTGTGTTAATTAGGTCATACCAAGTGTTAAAGTGGTCTTAGGCTTAACTCACTCCAAAAGCTAGATCAAAGGGTGAGGGTTACTCTCACACATATAAAGG
>FXXK01003914.1:0-11271 GCA_900184695.1 Betula pendula | reverse complement strand
CAAAATATTAAAGACATTAAAAAAAAAAAAAAGTATTCAATTCTGGGCTCATGCAATCAGGTCTCTTTTCTCCCGTTTGCTCAAAATGTACAAAACTCTCCTCCCATAAGATAATAAATTAACCAAAAAAGTAAAGTCATTTTTTTTTATATCGTATTGAAATCTAATTTATGATAATTTAGGTTAGCAAAAGAAGAGACATTGCAACCAATGATAATTTAGAGATACAATTAACAAAATTGAAATATTAGGAAGACATTAAAAAAAGAAGAAGGTATTCAATTTGGGGTTGCAATGTCTCTTTCCGTTGCCAAAATGACCAAACTCCTCCATAAGATAATAAAAAAAATTGAAAAAAAAAAAGTTAATTATTTTTTTTATTTCATAATGGAAGATATTAATGTAATTTTAGGAGCAAAAAGAAGGGACATTGGCAGCCCAGGATAGATCGGAATACATTACCATAATTGAATATTAAGAAGGACATTAAAAAAAAAATATAATTAAAGAGAAAATATAAATTGGATGTTATTAAAAACAATAAAAACAAAAAACACTCCCGAAATACTTCACACTAAATAATTACAAAAATACCCTAAATTTTTGGTTCACAATTGAAGCTACTATTGATGTGGCGGGTCTTGTTTCCCCTAACACATAGCTAGGAAAACAAAAAAGGTGGTAAGGAACGGGTCCCGGCTCAATGCAGTATCAGAAATATCTTAATACAAATTTATCAAAAAGAAAAAGAAAAAAATGATAAATCTTTGGATTAAGACAATCCCATAGATTTGTTAAGGAAACGGAGTTTTTAAAAAACAATAACTATTATTTTAAATTAAAATATCTATTCAGTTGTTAATAAACAGGAAGTATTATCTTCTAAATTAACTTAATATATTATTCTCAACCCAACTTTTGGATTGTCGGAGAATATCAAAATCCAAGCAGTTAATAATATAAATTGCCAAAATAATATATAAATTTTATAGCATAATTCTTATTTATAATATACTATCAACTTATAATTAAGCTACCAATGAATTAAAAAAGACGGGATATTATCTCTAAAATGACATGATACGAATGTTAATGAAAATCTACACCAGGTTTAAATTCAACAATAATAGTAAGAAGGATTCTGATTCGATAAATGGATCCAATAACATCACTTTGTCTCTAAACATGATAATTTCACATGTAAACCAATTTCACGAATTTAAGGAAGCTACTAAACTCTGAAAAAATTTGAACATAAATAATGTTATCGAATATTGAACAGCTTCTAACAAATTACCTAAGAGACATATTAGGATTTGCAATTTTTTCCAGGCCCAAACATGTGGTTTTTTATCAAGAGTAAAATATTATTACCCAATTTGTATATATGTACTGATGATAGGACAATCAATAACCCGCTCATTCCTAATATATTATTGTTTAATAAGGCTTGATACCAATAGGTTGAATTGAATTGGTAAGTTAACCACATCAACAACCAAATAAATTAAAAAGTATGATAAAAAAATGTGATTTTTACATTTCTTTTAACAAAATTATAAAAAAAAGGTAGTTTGAGTTTGAAATTGAATTTTGAGAAAAAACCGGGACGGCTGAAAAATGTTGAAAAAAAAAAAAATCCACTGTTTTTTGCACAACAATCATATGATGATGCCCTTTATAAAACACACAGTTTAAACGCGCAATTGAGAAAACAATCAGTTCCTTTTACCAATTTTTCCTGAAAAAATTACTTAATTGATATTTTTGAAACTTATTGTTTATCCTATTAATTTGCGTTTAAAAGTGTGAGGTAAATCAAACGGCTATCTATATGCCGTATGGATCATACTAGATCACTCAACTCTCCATTGGTGACACAAATGACATAAACGAATATTTTGATATCTGCTCCTTGCACTGTGTACAATGATGCCGTAGGCAGAAATGCAGAAGTGATTTATTTTTTTCTTGTTTAAATTTGTAGGTCTTCTATTGTCATTTGTTCATTCGCCCATTCAAGTGATTCGCATATATAGCAGTCAAAAGGCATCTGGGAGGTCTGATTGATAAACAGATGTCATTCCCTACTTTATATTTATATAAGTACTTTGCTTGGCTTATAGGTACACCACTATTTTCCTGCAGGTGTCATTCCTCTCAGCTTTCGAGTTCAAACTTTAGAGAAATATCCTAATACTTCTTCCTGTAATAACCCATGAGAAAAGCCTGCCGAACTTACATACCCTTCAGCATCAAACCATGGTGGGAGGATGATAATTCAAAATTTCAGCCAGAATTTTTCCATATAGCATTAATTTTCTTTTCTGGAGTACCCCCTCCATTCCATACCATCTTTTTACGGTATTTTTGACGGTGGCATAAGCCATGGGATGAGGTTTTCTGGACCAATGAAAAACCCACAAACTCGTTTAAAGGGTACTGAATTTTCTTCCAAATCAAACATTAATGCTGTAGCTTTATGGTCCATTTTTTCAGCAATTAATAGATGTATAAAAAAATAACTAGGAAAAAAATAAACATCTTTAATCAATTGAATAATTCTGTTTTGCGAACGTTTAATCGGTTTGCTTTTTCCATGACAATAATTTTAGTTGTTATTGATTGGTGCTGTTGGGTGAAATGTTCAATTTGTATTGCCTGTCTCTCGGTAGTAAGTTCCTTTAAAGAAGATTTTTGTCTTTATTGTCGGCGCAACTAATTAGGCAGCATTGGCAGGTCATCAAATATAAGAAAGGGAGCGTTCCCAAAATTGCAACAAGCAGCATAACTGCCAACAAGCTAAACAAATAAGAAACTAAACAAGAAAAAACCAGAACGTTCCTAAAAAACTATAACATTGCATCCAAAACCAACCCAGAAATCAAAGGCACTAAGCTTATGCTTCAAAAAAACTTGATTCTTTAGGTTCTATGGCCCATTGGGTGGGCAACGAACCTTCATCTAAAATAAGGGGGGAAAAGAAGAAGGAAACCATTTGCACTCTTAAGAATTCAGGAGGAAATATTAGAAATACAATTCTAAGTCCTAAACAAACTTTTAAAAGAATAATTTTCGCAATTACAAAATACTTTTTCATTCTTAGGGGGGCTAACCTCTTTGACAAGCAAGTGGTTCACCCCACCAAAACTGAGGCAAACCAGCAGCTTTTCATTTGCTTCCCATTGAAAGGTGGTTTCAATGTCCCCTGAAGTATGTCTCCACTATTGGTGAAAACTTCTTGGGAATTTACTTCATTTTTCCTTATAGGAGGCGTTTATTTCCACTTTCTTCCTGCCCCACCTGGAGATGCAACATTGCTGCCCTGAAATCCCCAGAGGATTTTCAGCCCTCAGGCAAAAGATATTTAAACCATTTTACCCAGCAGCATCAGATGGGTGAATCTCTTCTAAGAGCAAACCACGCTCCTCTAGTATAAACTCTTGCTGTTCTCATATTATACACGCTCCATGCGAAAATCGAGGAAATGTTGTGGGCAGCACTCAATCCTCTTCCTGTGTTCAAACTCAAATTTGTTATTAGAGTTCATAAAAAACATCCATCTACTAAGGAAAACGTTTTGAACACCATTAGAGAAGTGGTGTACAAGCCGATGATACCAGGGATAAATATTTGGAGAAGTTCAAGAACTTAATGGAGTCATCTTCACCAAAAAATGGTAGATCACATTCAGTCTCAAAAATCCAGATAACCAAGTTGCATGATTTGAAACTATTAAGCTCAATTTTCCTTCACCATATTTGCCTGCAAACCTCAGGACCCATGGATCTTCTTACCAGAATTTGATAGTCGTGAACAAAACAATCACCATCAATAATAATTTCCATTCTGCTCTTGGAACATAGCATGGCTGACATCCATAAATCTCCATTAGCAAACTAAATTAACAAAATACCAAGAGTGAAAACTAGATCCACCAGGTGAGAACCCAGAGGTGATATATGTTGTAAATGAAAAATTTAAACCAAATGTTGGTCCAAATGATTCATTTTAACTAACTAAGAAAGTTAAGGTAAGGACAAAACTCATGGACACAATGCTCAACTGCCAGACTGTGCTAAAGAGATCATTAAGAAAAGTAGCAGTAGGCAGATCCCAGAGGCTGTCATTTGAAGCTGGTAATGCTCCATATAAAAAAAAAGAACCCAAGCTTCCCTCTAGCCGTTCGCAAGGAGTAGTTTATAGTGTCGGCCCTCATCCTGACCCACTTCTTAAAACAAATATCGGTGTAATGAAAGTCTCCTTGGCAATGCAGCTTGACTACCAAAGCAGAGTATTATATCCCTTATAAAATTACAGATTTTACATTGACAGATAAATAAGAGACAATCACATGGAATAGATACAACAATGAGGGTTAAATGCAGTCTACAGAGAAGAAAAGATTATGTACATGAATATGTATATGAAAACTGAGGCGTGCCACGTGGTTGCCTCACATTCACTTTTGACATGTAAAAAAACAAAATGAAATATGATGCAGGAAAAAGGAAGGAAAAAACCAAAAGGAGTTTGGAAGTGATTATTTTTACAAAAAAAAGCTAAAATGTTTTGATATAATATTAAGGAGTTCCAGATACCATAGGAAATTTCCCAATAATTGGATATATTACAATAAGAAAGTGGAGGGATTAATCTAGTATTGTTGGGTCCAAAGTGATTTAATTATTTTTGTGTAGATTTGGAATGTCTCAAAAACTGTTACATACAAAATCCCAAATTGGATGCTTCTCCCATGTGTTTAATTCCTCCAAAAGTTTCTCAATATACAGTATTTTGTGTGTTTATGTTCACTCTGGGTTATTTCACCAAAAAACTAGTTTTAAAGGGGACACTCCAAACAAGAAATTTTATATTAAAAAACTCGGCAAAATATAATACTATTTTTAGACAGACAAAAGGAATAGCACCTCAGACAAAACATATATACCCAGCTCTCAGTGTTGCACAAGGGTGTACTATGCACCAGGCCGGCCTACTCTGCAAGCTACCTGCTTTTCCAATGCTTCGGCATGAGACTCGGGGACACCAACTTAAACCTGTTACAAAGATCATTGAACAGTTAGCATAAAGGTAGATATGGCATTGAAAGCTTAGACAATTAGTTTAATTAATACTATTAATCAAAATCTTAATATGTTAAAAATTAATTAAATGAAAGACTGCACAAGTTCATATTTTTTAAACTTAAATCAACTTTATAATCTTTCGCCCATGTGAATAAGAAGTTATAATACCAAAACATCTTTACATATGGTTTAAAATGGTCCAAAGTTCAATTAATTGAAATAGAGGTCCAACGAGATTATAATATACACATTGTACTCTGTCAATGTAAGTGTAAGATACCAACCAAGTCATTTTAGATCTTACTAGTAATATACTTTGAAGAATATTTCGGGAAATGAAATATGCTTCTAGTGGAGGTTGAAACTGCATAAAAGGCTTGCGTATTCCTTAAAAGAACAGAATTTTCGTATCTCACTCGATCTGGTTCTTTTCTTAATTTAAACTCCAGTGTTATTATTGATATATAAATCACTAGCATAATCTTTAAGAAAAATTGAAGTTGGAAACCTAGAATAATAATGATGGGAGATCTCCACAATGCCCCCCCCCTTAAATGTACAATACAAATAAGAGAGACAAGGATAAAATATCAATTATTTGTATCATATGAAAAGACATGCAAACCCAATCGTCCTGTGTTTGGTCCCTAGAAAACAAGTTTATCTACATGGATGACTATAATTCATGTTGCAGTGAGAGCAGTTTCTCTTTCTTTTTTTTTTTTTTTGTTGTTTGTTTTTTGGCGTACTAACATGGTGTAGCTTGAAGGTACAAGCATATATATGGTTGAATAACTTAGGTCATTCTTTAAGTTTAATTAAAGTAATAGGAGAAAAAAAAAAAATATGAATTCCCTTATTAAGGGTCTATATGGCACTATAAATACTATACAAACATAATGAAACTTGAGATTGGACCATCCAGATTCAGAAAATCTAAATCAAACCTGTTAAAATGCTTTAAACTTGGATCAATGGCTGCTCATTAGATTATTTTTTTTTATTTTTTTGGAATGGCACTTGCCATATATATAGATAGATGGTTCTGCAATCACTTATGTTATCCAAGTTAGTGATAGTATTTACTTAGTATTCGAGTAAAATTTCCTATCATTTCATATTATCTGACAGCAAACTAAACTATTGTACATACGGAACTAAAAGACTTTGTATATACGCAACGTACTACGTTGAAGCAGTATAGAAATAGAGCGACTAATCTATTGGATAATCTAACTACTTTACTGATAGTCATCATGAATTTGCCTATCTTTTAACTACACCAACATCTCAACAATATGTAACGAGCAAAGACAGAAACACAATTAGACATGCGTACTGCTCATAATCTATCTTGGGCGACAATCAAACATTCTCTACTCTATATGAGATAAATAGGGAAACGATCTAGGGTGGCCCACTGAGGAAGTCATTGAAGAATATGTGGAAATGGCTAGCGTTCCTTTCAATGACTATATACAGAAATAGTTTTTACCCATATTCAAAGCTTATCCTACAGATTTATTGGGAAAAAAATTATTTTAATTTATCCTTTTGTTTTTTTGATTCCCTAGTTTTAAGTTTCTGGCTAATATGTAATTAATAGCTTTTTAATCCTTGGTGGATCGAATTAAAGCAACATTTAATTACAATTTTACCATGCCAATTATCACAACTTTAACTGTCCTAAATTATCACTTGTCAAGATTTTAAGCACTCTAGATTTCTTTTTTCAAGATTTCTGCTATTATATATACCATCCTATAACTCGCGCTATGCATAGGGTTTTCATTATAATTTAATTTTAATTTTGGTTTTTACGAAAATGTCTCACAAAATAATAGTAACTAATAATAATGACAAAGAAAAAAAAAGTTATGGACAAATTCATTAAATTCAAACAACTATTGATTTATGCATGATGGCAACGGTTGGGTGGTTGGAATTAAACCAACATTTAACAACAAAAAACAATCATAAAATGCTACTTGTCATAAATTTAGTCACTCTAAAACCATTTTATATATTAAATTTTGGTCTTTTTTCAACCTAGTTTTTATTAACTCTTGTTAGTGAAAATTTTTGCACAACTATTAAATGTTTATGCACCAAAGTTGAAAGAGTGGAAAATTTTTGGCTTATTTAACAATTTTAGCCACCAGGGTGGTTTCTCCGTGGGCAATGCCACATTAAATCGTTTTTTTAGTCTTCATCATTTAATGCGGAGAAAAGTACTCACGCTCCAAATTAATACTTAATTTTAAATGTCATTTTTAAACTAAACATTGCATCGATCATTCTTTAAACTATTAAAAATTTGTGATGTATTTCAAATAAAAATAAAAAATATTCTTAACAAAAATAAAGAACTCTGCTGATATTTGAGCTTTAGGTGAAGGAATTAGCTGAGAAGGCAAGGGCATGCAAACTTTAACCAAATGAATTCCAGGGAGGAACTTTTAGGCAAATAAATTGTATATTCCTTGATTGTTTTTAATTGTAACCTATTGTGCAAATTTGTTGTTTTAATTGTTATTATTACACTAGGAACCTAATTACATATTCATTTTGTTAAAATAATTAATTTTAAAACTTTCCTTCTTGATCTTTATGCAGCATTTCGAACTTGGGAATGTTTCCGGTGGACAATTTCCTTCTTAATTAATTTTAAAAATAAACCCCCCCACAGGTGATCTAACTTTACTTATTTCTTTGTTTGGTCGATAACTTTAGTAGTGATGATATTAGCTCTAGAATACAGAGATCCTCTGGTAAAATTATTTGATCTATGTCTTAAAATTGATAGTATTCTTTTTATTTTCGAAAAATAAATGACTCAATCTTTTTTTTGCTGGTAAAGGACGTCCCGGTGTCAAGAATTCGAACATTTAAGAGCACATTATTTTAAATACGTGGCAAACAACTCTTACCATTTTCTGAATGTAGCCTGCCAAATCTTACTTTTTCCATCTTCTTTTTTAATTTTCGGACAATAGAAAATGGCTTTAAACAAGGATAAAAAATTGACACTGTTGTGCTCTACATTTAGTTGATGTTGCACGTTGTTATTGTCTCTTATATAAATATGCTCATTTCCTTCATGCTGGTATCCTTGCTGTTGGTAGAGGCAACAAAGTTGTTGAACCAGTAGTTAGAAGTGATGGTTAAATATTTCTAGATTTCTATGCCTAATATTTTATGCTTCTAATCTCAGATTAGATGAACGTGACTTACTTTTTACCCTTTTTTTGATGGCCAAGTTGGAGGTACAAACTTTACTTTTCAACAAAATTTTGATATGAATATTTTTCATATTCCATATGCTGTTCAAGCCTTCTTCTCAAGCCTTCTGGTTTTGTTGTCGTGTTAATTTTGAACAATCATGAGATGGGGCCACAACTAACTTAGCAGAGAAGTTGGCTACTAAGTTTCCCCTGCATTGGGTGACAGACCAAAATTAAATTATTAAGGAAGGACAATTAAAAAAAAAAAAAAAGTATCAATGTCTCTCCTCCGTTGCTCAAAATGACAAACTCTCTCAATAAGATAAGAAAATAACAAAAAGTAGTCATTTTTTTAATCGTATGAAAACCTTATTTTATGTATTTTAGAAGTAGCAAAAAGAGGGACATGCAGCCGAGATAGATCGGAGATACAGTTTACCAAAAATTGAAAGTATTAGAAGATCATTAAAAAAAAAAAAAAACTCCACGAATTACTTCACCAACGATGCCCGCCCGTTACTGTAAGAGTCACAGACTGTAAGTGAAAAAATGAGCGGGAGACAACGGAGCAGCGTTCGCCGCAACTCACAAAAAGGTAAACATACCCGGAACTGGACACCGCCCCAGCAATGATATGCCGTTGTTTCTTGCAGCACCGCCTGATGGCTAGTTGTCTTCCCCTCTTGAACTTCTTCTCTCTCTCGCTCTCTCTGGACTCCCATGTGCTTCCATCTCCGTCATTGATAATCGCCCTCTCTCTCTTTGACCCAACCCAACCTCTCATGAATTCCATTTAGTTAAATATTGTACTACCCTATATGATTTCCAAAAAATACCTACAATTTGATGTATCAACAATTGACTATACTTTACCATAAACGGAAGCAGAACAAACGAGAGAAAGCGGAGCTGATGTGCAGCTCTTTATTTTACATGCTAAAAAACAAAAAGGTTGGGGATCCGGGTCGGCAAATGCATATCAAATAACTAAATAAAGTATTATTCAAAAAGGAAAAAAAAAAATGAATAAATCTCTGATTAAGAATATCCATAAGATTTGTTAAGCCGGAGTTCTTTAAAATCAAATAAACTAATTATTATTAATAAATATCATAAATTAGAAGGGTCTTTCTGTCATAACAGGAAGCATTAATTACTTTCTAGAAGAGGTATATAATAATTATCTCAAACACAAATTTCTAGATTGTGGAGAATATCAACAACATTATATATAATTGTCAAATAAAAATATAATTTTTACATGTTCTATTTAATATAACAAATTTAATAGCCTACAATGAATTAAAAGACGTTGGTATATTCTCTCTAAAATGACATGTTAAATCATGAAATTACACCATTTAATGAAAGAATAATAGTAATGGAGATCTTCTTCAGAATTCCAAAACTGATCTAACAATGTAATTTACATGTAGCCATGTCACGATTTTAAGGAATCACTAACTCAGACCATTTGACTAAATAATTTAATCAGATTGATTTACTTCTACCAAATTGCCTTTTTTAAGAGTGTGTTTAGACTTGTAGATTGTCAGGCCAAATATGTGTTTTTTATCAAAAGAGTAATGTTATATATCAACAAATTTTTATTTTGGAAAAGGCTAAGCATCAACTTGGAAATTCTTCTAGGAATACAGCTAGGCAATTTTATTATTTTAAATCAATAGAGCACACCTCATCAATGAAGAGGTGGCTCTCATTTGATTTAAAAAAAAAAAAAAATCTAAGTTGATCCCTAGAAAAGATTCTAGTTGATGTTCTAGCTACTCCTCTTTTTATTTAGTTACTGATATTGGCACAGGTCAATAAGCTTTATTATTTATTTTGTTTAATAAGGCTTGATACAATAGGTTGATTGACCTTGGTAGTACCACATCAAGAACCAATAACATTAAAAAGTATGATAAAAAATGGGATATTCTTTAACAAAATTATAAAAAAAGGTGTTTTGTTTGAAATTGATTTGAAAAAAAGGACAAAACATGTTGAAATAAAAAAAAAATCCACTGTTTTTGCAAACAATCAATGATGATGCCTTTATAAAAGCACACGGTTTAACGCTCAATTGAGAGAAACAATCAGTCCTTTTACCAATTATTCCTGAAAAAATTACTTAAACTGATATTTTTGAAATTATGTTTATCCTATTTAATTGCGTTTAAAATGGGTAAACCAAACGGCTATCTATATGTCGTATGGTATCAAACTAGTTCACTCAACTCTCCATGTGCCACCAATGACCATTAAACGAAATTTTGGTATCTCTCCTTGCACTGTGCATGATGCCGTAGGCAGAAAATGCGAAGTGATTTTATTTTTTTCTTGTTTAAATTTGTAGTTCTTCTATTGTTCTGAGTTCATTGCCATTCAAGTGATTCGCATATAAGCAGTCAAAAGGCCATCATGGAGCCGATTGATAACAGATGCTCATTCCATATTTATATTTATATAAGTACTTGCTTGGCTTATCAGGTACACACTATTTTATCCTGCAGGTGTCATTCCTCTCAGCTTTCGAGGTTCAAACTTTAGAGAATATCCTAAGACTTCTTCCTGTAATAACCATGGAGAAAAAGCCCTGGACTTAACATACCCTTAGCATCAACCATGGTGGGAGGATTGATAATTCAAAATTTAGCCAGAATTTTTCCAATAGCATTAATTTTCTTTTCTGGAGTACCCCCTCCATTCACACCACTGCTTACGGTATTTTGAGGTGCATAAGCCATGATGATGTCTGGCAGAAAACACAGCTCTTACAAGGTTCTGATTTTTTCTCTCCATCAAACATGAGAGTGCTGTAATTTTATGCTCCATTTTTCAGAATAATAACTTATTAAAGAAAACTACAGAAAATAAGCATCTTGATCAATGAATGAATTTCTTGTTTTTGCAGTGTTAATCGTTGCCTTTTTCAGTGTCAAATTATTAGTGTT
>FXXK01003913.1:3664-16194 GCA_900184695.1 Betula pendula | reverse complement strand
TCCTTGCGGCTGCCCATTGCTTTGAGGCCTTGCTTGCTTCTTCTTGCCCACGAGTTTCATTGTCATTGATTACTGCATTGCCAGAGAAAGCTGCTCGGTGGAAAGCAACACCTTATCAAACATATCTGTTAATTCCCCCCCCCCCCCCCCCCCCCCCCCCCCCCTCTCTCTTCACATAAACCACAGACTGCTTCTTACTCCTCCTTCTTCTACATCTACGATCTACATCTACATCTTCCCTCTCATGATTCTTCCTTCCCTCAACCATCCGGTGAATTCTCATCTTCTCACCCTTCTCCCCCCTTGGAGTCCACTTTTGATCCTCCCCTTCCAACTCTGTTGCAATG
Organism: Betula pendula; assembly: GCA_900184695.1. Taxonomy (NCBI): domain Eukaryota; kingdom Viridiplantae; phylum Streptophyta; class Magnoliopsida; order Fagales; family Betulaceae; genus Betula; species Betula pendula. Next base: position 15,847 of record FXXK01003913.1, on the reverse strand, counting down.
CCCATGCTGTCCAAATCAATAACCACTGATTACCCTTAGGGAAGGAATTTACTAGTTCCTTCTAACCCTCTCCTAAACTGGCAACACCAGATTCACTATCAGTAAAAATGTCTGAGCCAAAAGCCCCATGCCCAACACCGATGTTAGTCACGCTGGTTCGACTCATATTGGCCTAAAACTGTGATCCATTAGGCGGGCATGTAAATTTGGGCTGAAATAAACATAGTCACAGGAACAACAATTGGCGTGAAAAAGAGGGACTTTGTACTCCCCAACATCACTGACCCACTGTGGATCAGTGCTATTGCTATTTGCTAAAACTCCTACATAACACCATAATCAACTGCTTGCAGAAAAAAACATTATCAGGGCTCCCCAACTTGGAGATTGATATAAGTGGTTCTTCCTGGTGTAGATTTGCCGGGGAAGGAGGGTATTTCTGACCGGAGAGCATCATAGAACGATTCTCGGTGACTTGCGAGACTCAAAGGGTTCGCTGAAACAGGCAGGGCTTCGTCCTTCTATGTTCTCTTCCATAAGTATTGCGCTATGTACTTGGAGAACCGTTTCCGAGAGACTCACTGTCGGTCAGAGGACAAAGTTCCTCCCGGATCGTACCACAGACGGTGGCTCATGCTTTATGCCAGAAGGACGGAGCATATGGCCTCTGCTGCTGGGGCCAACAGTTATCGCGGGCGACAGCGTGACCCAGATCAGTTGACAGCAAAGAACTGGTCGAGAGAAAGCTAATGGTCCGGGGAGGGGCACATTGCAATTTATATTTGTTAAAAGATTCTGGCGTAATTGATTGGATTGGCGTGAAAAGGGCATGGTCGTCATCGACCGATGACATCATATATGGAAATCATCCCAACCCAGCAAACGTAGGCATCCAGTAACAATTTATAGTATCAAACCCAAGCAAGCCGAATCCCAGACCAGGATCAAAGACTGCGATAAGGGTATAACATAGGTTGTGAACATGCTAATAACAAAGTGAAAAGGAAAAAGAAAAGGGTTTTAAACGTTCAAGAACCTCAGAATATATCATCGGTTTCTCCGCAAGAATCAGAACGGTTTTTTCCTGGAGAAAGAGCGAGGGAGTTCTCAAATTGTGGAGCAGAAAGAATGCAACTAAACTGATGAGAATTACTGAGAAAGGGCCCACTCAGCCGAAAGTTCAATGAATAAAAGTAATAATATGTGAAAGCTCAATTATTGTGTTTAATTTTAAATAGAGTTAAATAATAAGTATGTAAAATATTAATGAACCATTAGAGGTATCCCAATAACTTCAGGAATCTTCCAGGAAGTTGCGAAGAACGGTTGGGGGTGAAGGACTGAAAAGCGGAGCCTTAATCCTGGAGACTTCCCCTAGAAGCTTTTAGGGAAAAAAAATGGAGTAAGATTAGGTCTTTAAAAACCCGCTTAGCGCACTAATGTTGGTAATTGGGAGCTAGTGCTACAAACGGCGCGGTTGAATTAACCTCCTGCCAGGGTTAGGGTAGTGGTTAACCGTTAATCGCGTAGTTATGCGTTATTAAACGACTAAACCGGCTCCTGCTTGTAAGTAATTAGCTTTTTTTAGGCTCTTTAACGTTTTTGGCCTATCTTTAAACCTCTTTTTAGACCTGTTTTCAGAACGTGTATTGGGGCATGGTTTGAGCTTATTTTTAATTAAAAACTAAGAATTATAGGAATTATAGGCTTTCATAGAATTCGGTTTGAGCATTATTTTTATATTTTGAGCTAATGTATAATGTTCAATTCAATATTCACTTTGCTGTTCACATAAAATTGATGTACTTTTAAAAGTTGACTATTGCGTTTAAATCAATAAATGATCATTTACAAATTCAATAGTTAATTTTAAAAGTTACATCAATTTTAAATGAACAGAAAATAAAACATTGAGTTATGACATGCTATGCATTCCTTTATACTATTTTAGCACCACTTCTTTTAAATCATCATTCTTGGGGCATAACATTACGATGGTCCCATAAACTATTTGGTTGATTTGTGAATGATGTTCCTCGGTATTGCAAAGTTTTGTGATTCTCGAAGGGGCGGGGGGGAGAGGCTTAAAACCTATTTACTGCTTAAAACATTCATTTTAAGGCCATTTTGTAGCATCTTTAATTATTACTAGCCTTTAGCTAAAGGTACACTTGTTCCATATTTAGTCATCTTTACTTTTTTAAAGCCATTCCAACAGCTTCACCATTTTAGTTATTACTTTTATATTTTATTTAAATATTTTTTTTCAAGATTTTTTTATTTTTGGTTATTATCAAGTTAAAAACGTATTTACTGCTTAAAACATTCATTAAGAGCATTTTGTAGCATCTTTTAAATTTTACTAGCCATTTTTAAAGCTACGTACTACTTTGTTCTATTTTAGATCATCTACTATTTTTAAAGGCATTTCCTAACAGCCTCACCATTTTAGTTATGTCTACTTGTACTATTTTATTTAAAATATTATTTTTTCAAGATTTTTTATTTTTTTCTAATATTTATATTTTTTTAATGTTTATCTTTTCTACAGTTCATTTTTTTAAAAATTTATCATTTTTCCAAACTTCATATAATAACAAAAAAGATTATTTTTGTATTAGTTGTGAACCAACCATTTTAACTGCAATTCAAGTGTGAAAAAGTAAAAGAAAAGCTTAAAAATTTATATTCACCTTTTCGCTCTTGGCAATGATAGGGAGGCCAAGTCTAACAATAGTTAACACTTAAAGTGAAGTAGGGAGCTTGGTTAAATGAGGCTTTTTATGAGTTTTGTTAGCTTTTTTTTTATTTTGCCAGCTAATGTGAGGGAGTTCATTGGTGAATGCCTCTAAGGCATTACTATCAATAAGTAATAATAAAGTGCAATTAGGAGGATTTGGGACTTAACTCGTATGTAAAGAGCATCACAATGGGGCTCTTCACATTTAAACTTTTGTTGAGGGACCAATGCTGCAGACAAGCGACATTCTGGTCAAAACTTGGCTTTCAATCTCGTCTAGCGTGAGTTTGCAACTGAAAGCCAATCTATCCTAGATTTTAAAGCCAATTCTTGCCCAAAAAACATTTAAACAAAATTTTTTCATGAATACAAAGTAGTATAATTTTTAGTTTCAGCTTTCTTAATGCACAAAATTTGCTTCAATCGAATTTCAGAATAAAAAATTCATGACCCCTTATTCCGACCTGAAGCAATGTTGACAACATACACTAAACTTGCAATAATCATGCATTTGATCAACTTTTTCACCGAATTAACCTTAGACTAAAGCCTTACACAAACAATGTCTTTGAACATTGAATTTGTCAACACTAAAAAACTTAACATGGACCGATCGATCGTCGTCTCCAAATCGTCATGATCATTCCTCAAACTGTTGGATTGTTCTCCGCTAAACAGCACTCCACGAATTATAGGTAGAATGGGACATTAACTTTTGCTACAGGATGATACTGATATTATAGACCCTTGTAGGCGAAATTCTGGTACAAGATTTACAGTTCACTGTGGTAGGGGATCCAGTACAAGATTTCAGTTTTCCCATTAATTAGATTTTGCATACAAGGTATGCGGTTCCTTGTGATAGGTTCCATACGATATTTATTGTTAAAATGTATGGATGATGTTCATGTTAAGGTCATTGAGTTAAGTAAAGCAGTTTATGGATGATGTTTTTTTGTGACAGCTACAATTTTAGTGGGTCATAAATTTAGAGTAACGCTTGATGTGTCCAACTCCATCCAAGCTTCATTTATATTTGCTTTTTTTTTTTGTTACTCTATAAATAATGATGCTCATGGTAAAGATTAGATGTTTTGATCGATAAGGAGTGATGATGTTTTATGTTATGAATTATGGAGGCCTTCTTATAAAGAGTTATGAATTTTTTTTTTATAAGAATGATCATGCTTTGGTTTATGATTTATAATGTTTATTATTAAGATTTGATATTTTCTTATAGAATGAATGGTGTTTTCAATTACGAGGGTTTCATTAAGTATGCTTACAAAAGAGGTAGGTTATTATGAAATAACGGTTTACAAAAAGTAGTTTTTACGATTTTTTTTTTTTTTTTTGATGATGATTCATAAAATGTTTAGCGATGTGTATGGCAGTCTAGATTTTTTTTAGAAAGAGATTCTTAGGATAAACTTGGAGATAACGTAATCGTTACACAGAGAAGTGCTTTATCTCATTGTCCTTAATATCCGATTTAGGATATAGGGATTCGAATTCTTATAGATAGTAGGTTATCATTTAGAAATGTTTATTTCGAAGTTAGTGTTTGTATTTTTACTATGCAAGGTTGTAGAGTGTCGATAGTTGAGAAGGTATACAGAAAAGTGTAGGATGAATATCAATTAGAAAAAAAAAGAATTATTAATGAGATAGTGCAGTGTAGAAAGTGGTATATTAGCAACTCACAGTGTGGTTATTGGGAGGCTGAAGGATGTTTGATGTAATTCTACTAAAACCTGATGATCAGTGTATCATGGTTCCATTGTCGGCAGTTAGGCGTGAGGCCCTTGAGCAGCGATGGTTGTGTAGAGAAGGATGTTGTTACGAAAAAACAAGTCTTCATTTTAACATGGCAGCTCATTTCAATACACGCGGTTACGAAAGGATGCTGTGCCTTGACTGATATGCTAACTCACTTCGTTGTACCAGGTAAAAGTATGTTTGTACGCAAGACATTGACGCAGGAAACAAGCAACCGAAGGTAGGCAAATAAGATGCGAGCTTTCTACTGGCCCGAATCTTGGCTTGTGTAGGTCCTAGCTTAACGGGTTAACGGAATAAGACTAGGGGGGGTGGGTAATGGGGGAGTATTTTGAAGCACTTGTTTTTTGCTAAAACATCTGTTTACAAAACATCGTGTCAAGGGGGCCTAGCGTAATGCCGAAATCGGAATCATGATATAGGATCATAGGTTCTTAGTAGAATTAATATCAACAAATCTGGTCCTCCCCAATAAACACTGTGAGTTTGCTTAATATTAAGTTCTATGCATTATTCATTAATTAACTTTTTTTTTCAATTGATTATTCATTAACATGATTGTATATTTAAATAGAGACACTTACAATGCATAGTAAAAATAAAAGACTAATTGAAATAAACAACTTATATGATAATCATACGTATCTATAAGATGTCGAATTTCGCTTAATCTTCTAACGGATATTAAGGAAGCTAGATGCAGATTAAACACTCTCATGGATAAAGATGATATATCTCTTAGTTTATCCTAAAATCTCTTCTACTAGACTCATTAACACATCGCTAAAACATTTAATGACATCATCATCAAAAAAAAAAAAAAATCGTAAAACTACTTTTTGGGCTTAAACCGTATTATCTTCATAACCTATCTTTTGTAACAATACTTAACTGTAAAAACCCTCGTAATTGAAACGCCTCCATCATTCTTATAAGAAAATATCATAATCTTTAATATAAACCATTATAAATCATAACGCAAAGCATGATCATTCTTATAAAAAAAAAATTCATAACTTTTAATAAGAAGCCTCATAATTCATAACATAAAACATCATCACTCTTATCATAAAACATCATAATCTTTAACATGAAGCATCATTATTTATAGAGTAACAAAAAAAAAAAAGCAAATATAAAAGAAGCTGAATGGAGTTGGACACTAAGCATTACTCTAATTTATGACACTAAACATTGTACTTCACAACATAAAACATCATCATAACTCTTTACTTGAACATCATGACTCTTAACATGAACATCATCATACATTTTTAACATAAATATCGTACTGGAACCTATCACAAGGAACCATAACTTGTATCAAAATCTTATTATGGGAAAACTGTAATCTTGTACTGGATCCCCTACCACAGTGAACTGTAATCTTGTACCAGAATTCCACTACAAGGGTCTATAATATCATATCATCTGTAGCAAAAGTTATGCTCATTCTACTATACATTGTGGAGTGCTGTTTAGGGAGAACAATCTAACAGTTTGGAGGAATGATCTGACGATTTGGAGGACCGATCGATCGGTCCATGTTAAGTTTTTAGTGTTGACAAATTCAATGTCAAAACATGTTTGGTTGTAAGCTTTAGTCTAAGGGTTAATTCGGTGAAAAAGTTGATCAAATGCATGATTATTCAAGTTTGTGTATGTTGTCAACATTGCTTTAGTCGGACTAAGGTGGTCATAATTTTTTATTCCGAATTTCGATTGAAGCAAATTTGGTGGCATTAGAAAGCTGACTCAAAATTATACACTTTGTATTTCATGAAAAAATTTTGTTTTAAATGTTTTTTGGGTCAAAATTGGCTTTCAAATCTGGATAGATTGGCTCAGTTGCAAACTCACCTAGACGAGATTGAAGACAAGTTTTTGACAGAATGCCTTGTCTGCAGCATTGTCCTCAAACAAAAGCTAAATGTGAAGAGCCCATTGTGAATGCTCTTACATACGAGTTAAGTCAAATCCTCCTAATTGCACTTTATTATTATTATTGAAGTAATGCCCTTAGAGCATTCACAATGAACTCCTCACATTTAGCTTTGGCAAAAAAAAAAAAGCTAACAAAACTCATAAAAATGCTCATTTAACAAGCTCCCTACTTCACTTTAAGTTTAACTATTGTTAGACTTGCTCCCTACATTCCAAGAGCGAAAAGGTGAAATATATAATTTTTTAAGCTTATTTTTTACTTTTCACACTTGAATTGCAGTTAAAATGGTTGGTTCAAACTAATAAAAAATAATCTTTTTTGTTATTTATATGAATGTTTAGAAAATGATAAATTTTTAAAAATGTAACTGTTAGAAAAAGATAAACATTAAAAAAATATAAATATTAGAAAAAAAATAAAAAAATCTTTGAAAAAATAATATTTAAATAAAATAGTAAAAGTAGATAACTAAATTGAGCTGTTAGGAATGCTTTAAAAAAATAGATGACTAAAATAGAACAAAGTAGTACTTAGCTAAAATGGCTAGTAAAATTTAAAGATGCTACAAAAATGCTCTTAATGAATGTTTTAACAGTAAATAGGTTTTAACCTCGAGATCACAAAAATAAAAAAATCTTGAAAAAAAATATTTAATAAAATACTAAAAGTAATAACTAAAAATGGTGAAGCTGTTAGGAATGCTTTAAAAAAGTAGATGACTAAAATAGAACAAAGTAGTACTTAGCTAAAATGGCTAGTAAAATTTAAAGATGCTACAAAAATGCTCTTAATGAATGTTTTAACAGTAAATAGGTTTTAACCTTGAGAATCACAAAACTTTGCAATACCGAGGACATCATCACAATCAACCAAATAGTTATGGGACATGTAATTTATGCCCAAGAAGATGATTTAAAAGAAGTGGTCTAAAATATAAAAGGAATGATACATGTCAACTTCATGTTTATTTTCTGTTCATTTAAAATTGATGTAACTTTTAAAATTACTATTGAATTTGTAATAGATCATTATTGACTTTTAAACCAATAGTAATTTTAAAAGTTACATCAATTTTATGTGAACACAAAGTGAATATGAAATTGACATATATCATTACTCAAAATATAAAATAACTCAAACCGAATTCTATGAACCTATAATCCTATAATTCTAGTTTTAATTATAAAATAACTCAAACCATGCCCAATACACGTTCTAAAACAGGTTCTAAAAAGAGGTTTAAAGAAGGCCAAAAACGTTTAAAGAGCCCTAAAAAAGCTAATTACTTGACAAGCAGTGAGCGGTTAGTCTTTAATAACCGCATAACTACCGATTAACGGTTAACCACTACCCTAACCCTGGCAGGAGGTTAATTACCGAGCCGTTTGTACATACTCATTACACATTAGTGCGTAACCGGGTTAAAGACTAATCTTACTCCATTTTTTTTCTAAAAGCTTCTAGGGAAGTCTCAGGAGTTAAGGCTCCCTTTTCAGTCTTCACCCCACCGTTCTTCGCAACTTCCTGAAGATTCCCTGAAGTTATTGGGATACCTCTATGGTTCTTAATATTTTAATACTTATTATTTTATCTATTTAATTTAAACACAATAATTGAGCTTTCAACATATTATTCTTTTATCATTGAACTTTCGGCTGAGTGCCCTTTCTCAGTAATCTCATCAGTTTCAGTTCATTCTTTCTGCTCCACATTTGAGAACTCTCTGCTCTTTCTCAGGAAAACCCGTTTGATTCTTGCGGAGAAACCGATGAATATCTGAGGTTCTTGAACTTTAAACCTTTTCTTTTTCCTTTTCCTTTTGTTATTAGCATGTTCACAACTATGTTATAGCTATATCCTAGTCTTTGATCTGGTCTGGGATTCGGCTTCTTGGTTTGATACTATAAATTGTTATGGATCCTACGTTTGCTGGGTTGCCTGATTTCATATATGATGTCATGGTCGATGACGACCATGCCTTTTCACCCAATTCCAATCAATACCCAGATCTTTTAAACAAATATAAATTCAATGTGCCCTCCCCGGACCTTAGCTTCCTCGACAGTTCATTGCTGTCAACTGATCTGGGTCACGCTGATTTCGCTCCGCCGATAACTGTGGCCCCAGCAGCAGAGCCATATGCTCCGTCCTCTGGCGATAGCATGAGCACACCGTCTGTGGGTACGAGTCCGGGAGGAGACTTGTCCTCGGACGACAGTGAGTTCTCGGAAACGGTTCTCAAGTACATAGGCCAGATACTTATGGAAGAGAACATAGAGGACAAGCCCTGCCTGTTTTACGACCCTTTGAGTCTCCAAGTCACCGAGAAATCGTTCTATGATGCTCTCGGTCAGAAATACCCTCCTTCCCCCAATCTACACCAGGAAGAACCAACTTATATCAATCTCAAGTTGGGGAGCCCTGATAATGTTTTTTCTGCAAGCAGTGATTATGGTGTTAGTAGGAGTTTTAGCACTAGCAATAGCACTGATCCACAGTGGGTCAGTGATGTTGGGGAGTACAAGTCCTCTTTTTCACAAGTTGTTGTTCCTGGTGACTATGTTTTTCAGCCCAATTTACAGCCCGCTAATGGATCACAGTTTTTAGCCAATGAGTCGAACAGCGTGACTAACATCGGTGTTGGCATGGGGCTTTTGGCTCAGAACATTTTTACTGATAGTGAATCTGTGTTGCAGTTTAGGAGAGGGTTAGAGGAAGCTAGTAAATTCCTTCCTAGGGGTAATCAGTTGGTTATTGATTTGGGGACTAGCATGGCATCAACAGAGTGGAAGGGAGAGGATCAAAAGGTGGAACTCAAGGGGGAGAAGGGTGAGAGAGAGAATTCACCGGATGGGTTGAGGGGAAGGAAGAATCATGAGAGGGAAGATGTAGATGTAGATGTAGATGTAGAAGAAGGGAGGAGTAAGAAGCAGTCTGTGGTTTATGTGGAAGAGAGTGAATTAACAGATATGTTTGATAAGGTGTTGCTTTCCACCGAAGCACTTTCTCTGCAATGCAGTAACAATGACAATGAAACCGTGCAGAATGAAGCAAGCAAGGCCTCAAAGCCAAATGGGCAGCCGCAAGGAGCTAATGGTCGGAAGAGTCGTGCTATGAAACAGGGCAAAAAGAAGGAAACGGTTGATTTGAGGACTCTTTTGATTCTATGTGCACGAGGTGTCTCAGCAGGTGACAATAGAACTGCAAATGAGTTACTGAAGCAGATTAGGCAGCACTCTTCTCCTTATGGTGAAGGGTCTCAGAGGTTGGCCCATTTCTTTGCTAATGGCCTTGAGGCACGCCTGGCTGGCACTGGCACTGGAATTCAGATATTTTATAGTTCCTTAATTTCCAAAAGGATCTCAGCTTCTGAAATATTGAAAGCTTACAAAGTTCATCTTTCAGCCTCCCCTTTTAGGAGGACCTCACTATTCTTTGCTGCCAAAATGATTAATAGAGTAGCAGAGAAAGCAGCAAGTCTTCATATTATAGACTTCGGTATTGAATATGGTTTTCATTGGCCACTTCTAATCCATAAACTCTCAAATAGAGCTGGAGGACCTCCCAAGCTACGTATCACAGGCATAGAGTTTCCCCAACCCGGATTCCGTCCCACTGAGCGTATTGAGGAGACTGGTCGTCGCTTGGCTAAGTATTGTGAGCGGTTTAATGTTCCTTTTGAGTATCATGCTCTAGCATCACAGAATTGGGAGACCATCCAAATTGAGGACCTCAAGATTGATAGGAATGAGATGATTACTGTGAACTGTATGTACCGGTTTAAAAACCTACTTGATGAGACAGATGAAGAAACCAGTCCACGGAATGCAGTTTTGAATTTAATTAGAAGGATAAATCCCAATATTTTTGTTCATTCTATTGTTAATGGAGCCTACAATGCCCCCTTCTTTGTCACACGGTTCCGAGAAGCACTCTTCCACTTCTCTGCATTGTATGACATATTTGATGTTAATTTACCCCGTGAGAACGAAGAGAGGTTGATGTTTGAGAGAGAGATCCTTGGGAGGGAGGCCATGAATGTTTTAGCATGTGAGGGCTTAGAGAGGGTTGAGAGGCCAGAGACTTACAAGCAGTGGCAGGGCCGGACTATAAGGGCTGGTTTCAGGCAGCTCCCATTGGACCAAGAGCTAATGACCTTATTCAGGTCTAAGATGAAGGAATGGTACCACAAGGATTTTGTACTTGATGAAGACAACCACTGGATGCTTCAAGGATGGAAGGGGCGTATTGTCCATGCTTGCTCTTGTTGGGTGCCGAATTAGGATCCTTTTAGGCATGGCCGGCAAGGATACTTTAGGTGCTGTGCAAACCATTGGTCTTGTTCAATTTTCAATGTTTTTCTCCCTTTTGCAGGTATATTATAAATGTAGTTATGTATGCTTATCTTCTTGAACTTTCTACGGGTGTTTCTATTATATCATGATTCTGCTTAGGGATCACAATTTTGTTAAACCAACGAGTAGAGAAGCTGACTTTGTGGGTATCATGTTCCAGATTGCTTATGGTAAAGCGGCCTTTTTAAGAAGAACCTTAGGGAATGTTCTTGATTATAATCATGCACTCATCTTCAGATGTTTGATACATTATCTTGACTCTTCCATATGGATGATGGTTGAAGAGTTGTTGTTCCTAGGAGGAGGTGTCTTGTTAATGCCAAGGGTGGTAGAACTATGGATAGGATTAAAACTTGGAACAAACTGCAAATCCTGTTGAAGACGCTGTAATGACCCTAAAACTGTCTACTGGCTTGCTTGTTGGGACTTTTGTAGTAAATTCTGTTTGTTTCTTAGATGAACTTCCACATTACTGGATGTAATAGGAGTGATTTGCCCCTCTTCTTTGTATATTTTTCCATGAGCTTGAAATTGTGTGTTTGTTTTTATCAGATGTAGTGAAAGAAAGTAAAATTTCATAATTTCTTGATATTGCGGTTCTCTTCTGGTTTGTTGAGAGCATGGTATTTTTGTTTTGATTATGTGAACTGGATATTGCTAATGCAATTTCAGATATATTAAATGATAGCACTAGAACAGATTCTTACTTGGTGATCTTAAAAATGTATGCTTGCCTAATGCTTGTTTGTTGTTATTGGATGTATTCTGATGTGGTAATATTTAATAACCTTAGGGCGCTATTGCTATACATTGACAATTTATATGCAGCGGAATTTACTATAATTAGCTCATAACCCGCGCTATGCACGGAATTTTTCTTTATAATTTAATTTTAAAACTTAATATAAGAACCTTAATTTTCGTTTAATCTATATAAATTAAAACATGTTAAAATATCCTCATATGTGTAGTTTAACATAAAATAAGTGTCAACAAAAAAAATAGTAAGAAATTAGCAGGAATTTTTAATATTGAACTAAAAAATTTAAATGAATTAAAACATAAGACCTTTTATTTTAGTAGGGGCTCTCTAATTTATATAGATTAACCTAAAATTAAGTGTCTTATGTTTTAATTCATTTAAGAGAGTCCCTACTATTAGGATGAGTTGTAACCCTTATTTTTACATACTATAATGAGAAGTTGACATATCATCTAAACACACCAAATACAATAGGTGTAGATCCGGTAGATCTCTTCAAATGGTGTTTTTGTCGATAAGTTTTCTTTTACTCATAAAATGTATTTGATATTTTAAATTGACGTTTTAACTTTTTATTGGATGCTGTAAAAAATGAATTTTA